>JAYMTH010001247.1:0-15676 GCA_036897465.1 Pelargonium australe | reverse complement strand
TCAGTCTCTATTTTTGAAGAAACAAAGTGTCTGTCTCGACCTCTTTATTTTCTTTGTCTTTGTTGTTAAACCCTAGTTGTTTCTAACATTGTAATAGTCTTGAGACTGTCGAGAGCTAGAGCCGAACGGGAAAGCTTCTTGTATTCTATCAAAATCGTTTAGGACCTTTCAGTGGTCTCTATTTTTGGGCTTTAAATTGAAACTGCTCTGCTCTCCTCCATGCTATCGGAATCGTCCATGATCTCTTGCATGTGGTTTATTGGTGGTTCGTGGAGCAGACTGGAATTTCAACCCCTCTTTTTACTGGAGTTATTAGATTGTCTAAGTCTGAGTCGGAGTTGTATGGTTTATCCACATAAGTAGATTAAAATTGTTGTTTATGGGGCGTATCTATTCTGAAAGCGATCTTCCCGTTGGGATTTGAGCTGAACAAGTTTTTGACTTGTTTTACCAAACTCTAGTCTTTTCCTATCATGTTGGAGGAGCCTAATTCAAGATCCCCATCCGAGATTGATATGGAGACTAGGGTTTTAATCTCATGTATCCGAACTTCTTTGGCTTTGTTGCAGTTATAAAAGAGGAGATTGTGTACTCCTCATGTCAACCAACAACTTTTGGAATAAACTTTGACGTCAGAGTCTCTAGGTCCCGAAAGCTCCGGCGAGAAGGGAAGGCGGAGTGGGCGTGAAAATGGCGAAATGTGGTGAGTTGGAGTAAATTAAAAAAATTGAAAGTCCAGGGGTTAAACTTCAAATCCACAACAGTTCACTGTTGACGTGAAGGTAAACAACCTGTTACAACAGGTAACTTGAACCAAATTAAAAAATTAGAAAATTCAGGGATCAAAACTAATAAAAACCCTAAACAGGGGTCAACTTCAAAATTTAAGAAAGTTCAGGGGTCTAGAACCATTTAACAAAAAAAATGCTAGTTTATAAGAATATTTATATGTCAACTTTTTGAACATTTTTATATTTTCAATTTTTTGTTTACTATGTTATAAATTTAACATCAATTTTCTCTTCATTTCATCCGTACGAGAAATGGTTACATTTATCGTCAATAGCATTGTATCATCCATCGCAACCCTATGTGAACCACTCCACATTATCATAACAAAATAAAATAAAATAAAATAATCATCTAGCAACGTTTATTTTTATAGAAAAGAAGAATATCTTTACAAAATATAATGGTTGACAAATTCTATTAATGTCCCATTAAACCATGGATTTTCAAAAATTAAAACTCAGATTCTAATAAATGGCAGTTACAACAAGTGTAACAGTCCAAATCATTAGACCGTTGGCCTCTTCCTCTTCTTGTTATCATCCTCCGCAAGCTCCTTCCTCTCTTCTCATCCCCTGCAACAACAAAAACATGGCACAAGATAAAGATAGCAGCAACAACAACAACGGCGGTGGCGGGGGCGGCGGAGGAAGGCAACAAGAACCCGGACCCGGAGCCACAGCCACACCCAGTGAAAGAGCAACTTCCGGGCATACAATATTGTATCAACAGCCCACCTCCATGGCGTCCGTACACTCTCATCTTTTCCTGATACACACTTTTTCTAATAAGAGCGTAACAATTGAGTCTCGAACCTGATACACACGTATTACATTATGTACATTGATTATTTTCTCTGTTGGAATTTTCAGTGGAAGCTATGGTGTTGGGCTTTCAACATTACATTTTAAGCCTTGGCATTACAGTTTTGATGCCAAGCTTGATTGTGCCTCTAATGGGAGGTGGTGATGTAAGGATTTGCTTGCATTTTTCTTACAAATGGCTCCAATTCTTTGTCTTCTTGCTTGATACAATTTTTTTTGCAGGAAGAGAAGGCAAGAGTGGTACAGAGCTTACTCTTTGTTTCTGGAGTGAGCACTTTCTTTCAGTCTCTATTCGGAACCCGCCTCCCAACTGTGGCAGTAGGCTCATTTGCATATATGGTGCCAGTCACTACCATAGCTATAGCAAGTAGATATGCATCCATTACGGATCCTCGCGAGGTCTAGTTTTGTTGTACCATGATATATATATATATGTTGCAGTTTTTGTACCAACATTGCGTCGTGCCCGTGTTTACGATTGGGAATTCTTCTTTTTCCAGAGGTTTATACAGACAATGAGAGGAGTACAAGGTGCTTTGATCATCGCGTCTTGTTTTCAGATGATCATGGGGTTTTTAGGCTTATGGAGAAATGTTGTAAGGTGAGTGATGATCCTAAATTGGCTAGTTTGTTTATACTAATGATGGCGAGTTTTCTTTTTCGTTTGCTGGTTTAGGTTTCTTAGCCCCTTGTCTGTTGTTCCTTACCTAACTTTTACGGGACTAGGGCTATATCAACTTGGATTCCCCACGGTAAGGTGTTTAAATTTTGCTTATATATACTTTGGTAATGTGCTTGTGTCTTGATGATTACACCATTAACATGTTTAACATCTTCTTCCCCCAATGTAGCTCTCAAAATGTGTTGAAATTGGTCTTCCGGCGCTGATCATCATGGTCTTCATTTCACAGGCAAGTAGCTAACATAGACTCACTTGTCAATTCAATTTAGTTTCATTCTTTTCATGTCAAGAAGACGAAGCAAAGTGAGGGCATTGGGATAACAATTTTAGATGCTAATCTTTCTTTGCTATCACATTTGTTGATTGTTGTGCAGTACCTTCCTAATATTATGAAAACCAAGACTCCTGTTTATGATCGGTTCGCGTTGCTGTTCACTGTGGTGATCATTTGGTTATATGCACAGCTACTGACTTCGAGTTCGGTGTATAACAAAAAGCCTATGGATACTCAGTTGAGTTGTCGCACAGATCGTTCTGGACTCGTCACTTCAGCCCCATGGTGAGATTCTCTGCAACCAAACCAAGATGATGTTTCATTAGCTGTTCTTAACAGGACAAAAACGCGCACGAAAGATCTGTTCTTGAGCTTTCAACACTCAAGATTCTACATATATGATCTCAACTTGTGTCATTGTTGTGTGCAGGATATATATTCCTTACCCATTCCAATGGGGGACCCCCACATTTAACGCCGGCGAGGCTTTAGCAATGATGGCTGCAGCTTTTGTCTCTATTTTTGAGGTTCATTCCTTAACACAGCGACTTCTTGAAAATGCATATGTTTTCTTGTTAGATTTTGATGTTAGCCCCTTTAATCTTTTGCAGTCTACTGGTGCATTTTTCGCAACCTCTAGATATGGAAGTGCCACTCCTGTGCCTCCTTCTGTGGTCAGCCGCGGCGTTGGCTGGCTGGTATCATCTGTTTCTATGATGCAACAAAGATTCTGTCAATGCTTATCAGTTGTGTGCTTGTTCTCATTCTTCTTTTCCAATTTTAGGGAGTTGGAGTTATGCTAAATGGCTTGTTTGGTTCTGTGACTGGCTTCACTGCATCAGTGTAATGAACTAAAACCTCAAGAATCAGTTTCTTGAAATATGTTGTTTGGTAGTGCATAGTGAGGACTGATACACTATTCTGATATGTTATAGGGAAAATGCTGGTCTTTTGGCACTCACACGAGTAGGAAGCCGAAGAGTGATCCAGATATCGGCTGGATATATGATCTTCTTCTCTGTATTTGGTATGTTGCAAATGTACATTTAACTGCAAAAAGATAGATTCTGTATTGGTTTCTCATATTAAGTGATGTCCCAATTAAACCAGGAAAATTTGGAGCTGTTTTTGCTTCTATACCTCTACCACTTGTAGCAGCAACATACTGTGTTTTCTTTGGATATGTCTGTAAGTGTGATCACTAGCTATTTCCATTTTCTGTTATCAAGTTCGAGTCTCGTTTGTTACGTCTGCTGATAAAAAATAATTATTTTTTTCTGTTTATTGTGGAACTTGTAGACAACAATGTTTTGAAATGCATGCATTTCAGGTTCTGCAGGGCTGGGATATCTCCAATTCTGCAACCTAAACAGTTTGAGAAACAAATTCATATTAGGATTCTCCTTTTTCATGGGCATCACAATACCTCAGTACTTCAGAGAATTTTATCACATCACTTACTCAACTGGACACACTCACACTGGCTCCAACTGGGTGAGCCTAACACTCTCATTTTTCTCTACTAAATGCGCGCGTTTGAGGCTATAATTGGTTGATTTTGGTGTGTTTTTGCAGTTTGATGACATGCTGATAGTGATGTTCACATCCCACACATTTGTAGCTGCTGTGGTAGCTTTGTTCTTGGAGTGTACCTTGTCGCGAAAGGCGGATGCAAATCGGAAAGACAGTGGATTGCAGTGGTGGGAGAAGTTCAGTTTGTACAATTCTGATGTTAGGAATGATGAATTTTATGCACTCCCATGTAGACTCAATAAACTCTTTCCATCCCTTTGAGTTTTCATTACATTTTTGGAACCCATGATGTTAATGTGAGAACCAACTTTCTATATGATTTGTTATACCATGAATTATCAGCATCAATAGAAGCAATTGAGTACAAGGAAAACAAATGAACTGTGAAACAGAAACAGACAACTAAAAGAAGAATCTAATACTTCTTGATTTGAAACATTCGTAAATTTACATATTCGTATTAATGAATTTGTGGCAATTAAACGAGCACGAAATCGAAATAATTTAGGGTGCTCTTTTCTCTTAAACAGAAACTCGATAATTTTCCTAAAGAAATAAAAGATAGTTTTGGATATTCTATTTTCTATTTCTGATAGCTAGACTAGACATGCCCTAAACACAAGAAAAGAAAAATGTGGATTGTATACCATAAATGTCCAATTAAATTTTATTACGTTTTTAGAGCGGAAATGGAAGAATTTTTTAGGGTCTAATATGTGAGGTGTCCTAAGTGAGTCCGCAAACTCGCAGATGACACTTTTAAATCGTTTAACCATATTCATATATGATATTTTCGAATTAGGTCGGAAATACCCACAAAAACAATACATTTTATATCTACAACCGTAAACTCAACCAACCCTGCAACACTATAGGGTCAGATTAGGGTAAGAGTTCATCAACCCAAACCCGACCCGACTCTAAATTTTGTCACCTTAACTCAGACTAATATTCATTCGAGATCTCACGTCTCCCCTGATTGTGTTGAGCGGGATTGAAGGATTTTATTCTTTTTAAAAAAGAGAGCAAAAGTGAGGTGTCGTCTTAGAATGTTGCCATTTGTCATTTGCCATGTATATTGTGCTTCTTCTTGTTTTGGCGTTCTCATCATAATTATCGCCTGATTTTAGCAAAATCAATTTCCCACCCATCAATCTCTCTCCTTTCGGCTTAACCACATTTTCTATAACAAATAGCTCTTTATCGCCTGTTTGTTTCCCGAGAAAATAGATTGACACAAAAATACAAAACATCGTCGCCATCGCCATTATCGACAGAAAGAGAGTATTGGCTTACTGGGTCGCTCTCTGCATGTACTGATCCTTCGAGCAGGCTCTGTGTTCCATCCTCTCTTAAATTGCATTGCTGGGTTTTGCAATTTCAGGTGTGTAATTTTATAATTTCAAATTGTGGTACAAATGCATTGCATTGGAAGTGAATGACCGTATGATTTGTATATTACAATGTGAATTGTCTTTATATTTTCCTCAAGTTCTGTCTGATTTTACATTTTTATTCAATTTATTGATACGCCCATTTGATATAGCTAAATTCCTTGTTCACTACAATATCTGACAAGAACAGATTTCTCTGCTAGTAGGTTCTTGGTTCTTACAATATGCTTGATTGCTTGTGTCCCTGAGATTCTGGAGCTAATCTATATTGGAGAAACATGTAAATTACATAGAAAGGAGGAAATTAAACCTAGGTAGCGTTTGGATTTGAAAAATTGGAATGACTCGACCACCTTTCTTAGTAACCAAAAATGTCTAATCCAAACACTAAAAATGGGAACCTCATTCTCATTCCTTAACCACAATTCGAACCCACATGGTACCTTATTTTATTTATGTTTTTATGATTCATTAACATGATTTGCCCTTTGCATAATTTGTCCATAGTTGCCTTGGCTTTAGGGATCAACAACCACTTTAAGGAAGCCAAAGGCGCATGTGTGTATGATTTTAGAGAAGCTTGAGCTATTTTATATATTAGGCAGAACATCTAGTCCTGTTGTTAGATGCTTTGAGCTTGTACATAATTGTGCTATTTGAGCAACACTAATAATTTATAACGCCTTAAGGCCACTTTAATTTCCCCAGTTATGAACATCACATCTTCAATTTGGAAATATGAAGATAAGTAAATGAACATATTTGTCAATTTGGCCTGAACAATTCTTTGAAATTCTAGATATCATTCACCTTTTTATCCCACAAGTTTATTTTGTGTTTAAAACTCTACCCCAAAACATTTTTTAGCAAGTCTTTCAAGTGTACATTTCGTTTTCAAGTACAAAAGGAGTTTGAAAACTTGTCCCAGTTATGGGATCAAATACAATAGAAAATAGCTTTAACGTTTGTGTGGACTTCCTCTCCCTGATTATGTAGATACACCTTATGTTGCAAATGACTATTATTTTTGAGGTTTTACATGTATTGACTATTGAGGATTTCTATGACGAGCTTGAGAAACCTATTTATTTTGACATCTGCACCAACCCAATGTATACGGGCTTCTGCAATATGCGGACAGTTAGGCGTTGAGATTCTTATTCTACATAGGAAGGTTTATTATATGGATGATAGTAACACATTATATTTTGACCTGACATCCTTCACTTGAAGCATATTAATGTTCCTAATCTCTTACTTTTATGTATTTTAGATCAATATAAAACAGTTACATGAGATCACCAATGATCTCCATTGTACCGAATAAATGATTACCTATATTAGATTTTCATTTAGTTATATCTTCCCCTTTTCTGTTTGATTGTTGACACATTTCCTGGTTTTTTCTTGTTCTCGGCTTAAAGAGAGATGACAAGTGGACAATATAAAAACTGGAGTGCTGCACCTGAAGCATCAGATATTATGTTCGACTGTGAAGATGGAGACAGAGGCTATCCAAGTGCAGGGAAGGGAAAAAAACTATGGAAGAAAGTTAAGTATCAACTTGTTGGGTACCACTCATTGCCTGGGTATTTAAGGGACAATGAGTTCATTCTGGACTATTACCGCGCAGAATGGCCCTTAAAACAGGTGTTCCTCAGCCTCTTCTACGTTCACAATGAGACTCTTAATGTCTGGACGTAAGGATTCTGTCTCAATAGTTACACTTAACCAGTTCACTATTATATCTTGTTCTGGTCCAAATAACTTTTTTCCTTTCTATTACGTTCTGATGTTTATTAGGGTCTTGTTTAGCAAGAACATAGCAAATGATTAAATGACATTATACATTACTTTTCCAGGACTTTTTTCTCTCTCTTCTTGTATTCTGTCTTTCTTGCATATTGGAATTTGGAGATGACCAGTCCATTTCTTAGCATATTCTGATTTAGATTCTTCTTCTTGATTGCATGAATTGGATCTTGTTCTTAATGAAGATATTATAGCAGTAAGTAAAGATACAATATCCTTTAGATCTACTCCAATGTTTTTTTTTTTTCCTTTGATCTTGAGTTTTGTGACATATCACATGACAAATTTGGGTTTGTTGATGAAAAAAATTCTGTCAACTATAGGATTTTTTTTTCTTCCTATTTTAACTTAATACCATTGACTGGGACAGTTGAGATCAATATTGCATATAAGATAACAATTAATTTTTTTTTTTATTTCTTTTGCTGCCAAGGGAGAAATGCTCTAAGTATTCTGTTTCCCCATGTTAGAAGGATTAATTGGAACCTTTATTTTCTTAAAATGTTACTCCCTTAGTTCTAAATGAATGTCTTGTGTCTCTCTTTCTTTTTTATTTTGCAAAAATTAATTAGATTAGTGCTCAACTTTTCCTCCATGTACTTTGGTAACTAATTATAAGCAAATGGTAATTCATTCATAATTCACTTGCTAAATAAAAAGAGCCGCTCATTTTGGGACTGATGTATCTAAATTGTGCGTTCATTTTATACATGATGAAGTATTTTAATTTAAACAATACTACAATACGAGGGAAGAAACTTTTCTAATTTTTTTTGTTTCAAACTTTACTGGCAATTTATACAGGCATTTAATTGGCTTCCTCCTTTTCCTCTCCTTGACAATATACACCGCGATGAGGGTTCCCCGTGTTATGGATCTAAATTCCTTGCAACGGTTGCCAGACATTCTGCGAGGAGCTGATTTGCACACGATTCAGTCAGAACTCCTGAAGTGCATGCCTTCCTTGCCCAACATACCTGATATTCAAATATTGAAAGATGGGCTAATGCTGCCAACACTGTCGTCACTCCCCGGCTGGCATATTTTGGAACTTCTGTCTAGTTGCTTGCCAGAGAGTTTCTCCTTTGTTAATCAAACGGATGGTATCAAGGTAACGTACAATTTTTCGTCACTATCTTTCAATGATATATACAACTTTGTGCATTTTCCAACTTACTAGCTTCATCCCAACTCATATGCAATGCCATTTTTCTATCAGTCAAAAAGGATAACAAGCTGTTCTGGGATTTATTAGATTTTGCGTAGATTTTTTTACCGCAACCATGATCTTGTACACTTAATTTTCTCAGGAGTAAAATTACAGTTTTGAATTACAGTTTCCTGCAGTTGATATATCATTTGTTTATTGAATCCAGCATCATGGTATGAAGGATGATGTGGTGAGCATGATAGCTCCCCTTGTGGTTCAACCAACAGCAAGATGGCCTTTTTTCGCTTTCTTGGGAGGGGCTATGTTTTGCTTGCTAGCCAGCAGCACATGTCACCTCCTTGCGTGCTACTCAGAGCGCCTATCCTACATAATGCTCAGAATCGACTATGCAGGCATTTCCGTTCTGATTGCAACTTCCTTTTACCCTCCTGTTTACTACTCCTTCATGTGCAACCCATTTCTCTGCAACCTCTACTTGGGTTTCATAACAATGTTGGGGATTAGCACCATTGTATTTTCTCTCCTCCCGGTTTTCCAGAAGCCTCGGTTCCGCCCTATCCGTGCTTCTCTATTCTTAGGCATGGGCATGTCCGGCGTGGCGCCTGTGATTCACAAGCTGATATTATTCAAGGATCAGCCAGCAGCCCTCCAAACAACAGGCTACGAGGTATTGATGGGCATCTTGTACGGGCTCGGAGCCTTGATCTATGTTTTAAGGATCCCGGAGAGGTGGAAGCCGGGAAAGTTCGATATTGCCGGCCACAGCCACCAACTTTTCCACGTCTTGGTCGTTGCAGGGGCTTATACGCACTATCAAGCAGGCCTCATTTACCTAAAATGGAGAGACGCTCAAGGTTGTTAGCAAAGAAATGACCATTTTGCATGAGCTTTTACTTGTGTATCATATATATATAGATGAATCCAGGAGATACGTATATAGCTAGTTTATACGCGTGTACCTTATGAACATGACGATGAATAAAACATAATGTTCGAGTTTGTAACGAAGTTTACATTCGATGCAGACAAATAAACGCATTCGTATCAGATTACAACATGCATTTAGGTCATAGCAAGTGGTCGTTTTGTGTGGTAGTGAGCTGTGTTGTTGTATGCAAAACGACATGAAATTTGATTCCGAAATGATTTTGCATTATTCATTTCCAGATACGATACGTGGACTCCTCGCTCCCACTGTCATGTCTATATTTATTTTGTGAAAATCAAACATCTCTGCGACCCCATAACGTTACCATTCGGAAATAATAATAATAAATGTATTTAATCATTATAAATAACAAGAAACAAACAGAAGCTGAGCTGTCTGATTTGATGAGGGAGGCCCAACTGACCAATCAACGGTTGCCGTTTCGTCAGCATATCAAAACTGTGGCCAATCATTGATGATCGACGTAAGGGGCCGTTTGGCCAAAACCTATTGAATTCGATCCCGAAAACATGGAGAATTGCTACCGCCTCGCCTGTCCTCCGTTTTTTACCTCCCAAAACTCATTGCTTCATTTCTAGCAATCATTAATTTGATAATATCATAGTTCATCCACTCAATTTCCTCTTCAATTTATTGTCAACAATCATTTAAAGAGACTGGTATTAGTAACATGACATATTTGAACTGATGAGCACGAGTGGAAATGGTTAGCAAATGATATACGCAACATGATTTCGCGGAATCAATAATAAAAACAACCACAAAGTCCTTTTGTGTTGATTGAGATAACACAATGAGTTTAGGTTAGTTCACATCAAAGAAGAACATTATTTCATATAAATGTCAACTTGAATTGAAGGCAAGCTGTGAGAGCTTCGTCTCCCATGCATGCATGTTCTATATGGGCAGCAGAATTATGTGAAAAGGACTCTAATTTGTCATTGTAGAATTAATAGTGCCCTACTATTGGAAATTTTCTTCCTAGCTAGATGGCCAACAATAGAATTATTGGTCTATCAAGACTTCCATAACTTCTCAAAAGTAAGTGCAAACTGAATTCTTATGTAATATGTCAACACGAGTAAAATTACATCAGAAATTGTAACATCGCTAAATTTAACAATTTTTAAACTTCTCATGTCATGTTTTCTTACATTCCATATCTATTGATTAATTGAGAAGAGGGATGAAAATTTCCCGTGTCAAAATTGAGATGTTTGATTGATCACCAGATAATGATGAAAGTGATATATACAATTATGAATGAATATAAAATCGTTCTTTGTCACTTCGTATTTAATAATAAAGAATATCAGATCAAATTGATTATTATGGCTCTTCTACTAAACATGTGTTTAATCAGCAATAGTACTAATTAGGTCATGCAAAAGATTGGGAGCAAGCAATATTGTAGTGAAGGTGTGGCATGGTTGTTTTGTCATCATTGTCAATTTTGATTTGTTCCTTTAGAGGACAAAAGATGGGGAGGTAGAGATTTGACTTGGTAAGTTGGTGATGTGGACTTGTAATGGTTTTATTTTATCCACACGTACGTAGGAGAGTGAGTGAGTGAGTGAATTGGTGAATTAGAATATTAAAGAAGATAAATCTAGGAATGGTTTCAAAATTGTGCTGCTTTGCTTTGCTCTCTGCCCCTTTTCTAATAATGTTTTGTAGGGGACCGTAACCCATATCAACATCTACACCCACAAAACACTCCCCATGCCCATACTCATGTCCAACACTTTTGACTTCCTAAAACTTCGCAAACTGAAATGTCAAACAAGATGTCCAACAATTTTGGATTCTTTCGAGTGCACATATCTAAGAAAATGCATTTTCTTGAAGTTCAAGAAACCAAGATCGTTATGCACTAAGAATAACTCTGATGGTAGCAATTTAGGCAATCTCTAGTTGGGAGGCGTCAGTGCAGTCGTTAGAGACTATGGGAGTCACTGGTTGGGGGTGTTTCACCCTATATATGTTGGTTGGACTAATAGTCAACTCTCGGATTTGTGGGGTTTTAGGGAGACTATTAGGTTGGTTGGGTATCTCGATTGGTTAAACTCATGTCATTGTTGAGTCTGATAGCTCATCTCATCTTTGGCGATTTATGATTTTGAAATGCATGAAAAAAATCAGGTCGTTTGAAGATTTCATTTTGATCTCGGTTGACGAGAGAGCTAATAAGATTGTATTATCAATCACCCGCTTGTGATAAGTTTCTTCTGGATGATTGTAATGAACATTATGCTTCTGGAGGTGTTTTAGTTTGACAACCCCATAATCTATCCTCGAGGCTTAGTTTCTTTATAATAAATAAATAAATACATAGAATTTTTTTATGAATTTGGTTCAAGAACAAGAATCAACCAAGATCATATATATAGAAGCTTTGTTGAGAGAAAATAATGGAGGAAACTCTAGGAAGTAGGCCTAGCCTAGATACCCATATTTTCTTGGGCAATAATTGGAAAATAATTATGTGGATTATACATATAATTTCATTTTCAAGGTCCACAAGCTTAGCCATCCATGTCAAATCCCTTTTTTTTCTCTCTTAGACTAATAATTGACACTTACTGTTGTAAAAGGCACATTCATTTGCAGTTGCTGTTACACATTTTGATCTCATGAAAATGATTCCCTAATTAAGATCATATCTTCCAGTAATGACTACAATTGCCATTTCTGTTCAAAGCTATTCTTTGATTGAAGCTACTGTGGTGAATTTTCTCCATCTTTTATGGGATAATTTTGTCATTGTTTGCCCATATATATGTGTGCTTATTGAATTGTGATTTGTACCTCACTTAATTTATCTTCTTCTTTTTTTTTCTTTAATGGATCCATTATTGCCCAATTGATATTCTCAAGTAAACAAAAAGTTACATGCAGTAGAAAACCAGAATTGTCTCAACTTAAAAAGAAGACCAAGTGACCCACAATATATACCACTCAAATTCACCTTCACAAACAATAACTTGTTCCAACCCTTTTTTTCCCTTCAAAAAGTTGCAAATAGTTTGCAAATTAGAAGAAAATAAAAATTATATTAGGAAGCAACTTGGCGCATGCAGCCGACTTACATGTCGAATACACGTAACTACGTAAGGCACGTGTCAGACTGTAACAAGTGGAAAGTGGGTCTCCTCATGTGTTTTTGGGCAACTTTGGTTTTCAGGGTGTGGGGTAGTGGATCACATCTTGTGTTAGCTGTGGTGGACGGGTAAGATTCAATTTCATGAATACATGTATTTGACATGTATGACGGCTGCATGCATGAATATTTTGCAAATTACAATGGTGCGAAAGAAGATATTGATAGTTTGAAATCTTGAGGGCTCAAGAATATTCTAACAACTAGGAAGGAGTCAAGTGATGGAGGTTCAATTGAGGCATGCATGGACATCAATATATGTATCATGATATGTACATATGCTGAGATAATTGGAGGGAACCTATCCCATTTGTAAGGCCACAACTGCAACACCCAATGCTGAGATTATTGGCTTCTTGATTCCTCTTTATTTATACTCTTTTTGCAAATACTGTCAAGAGTCAAACTTTTCCTTACAAAATTTGTTGACAAAAAAGTTGTCAGTGTGTAAACTTTGCCAAATGACAGGTATAAATTCTTGGACATATGTAGATGAGTGAGTAAAGAGCGTCCGTCTATTTATTATTGTCTGAAATTCAGTCGAGACGTAAAGAAATCGAATTTTAAGAAGGCGTTTTGCGTTTAAGAATTTATTAAAACGCTGAGTGTTAATTTGTAATACTTGTAACTCATATAAATCAGAATTCGACTAGTTAACTCTTTAACTTGGATTCTTTTTCTAAATAGATGGAGTTCGAATCCTGTATATCGTGTGCCCGTATCCTTCTATTCCAACCAACAAATATCTCCTCAAGCTAATAATTATTAGTACATAAGATTGGGTAGTGAGTAACAACTCTATAATGAGGTTCATTTGGTGGGAGAGGGGTACACTTCTCCCCCTTCAAAATAAATAAAAAATAAAAAAAAAGTGAAACCCTACACACCCATTATAATAAATCAACTTGTTTGAGCTATGGGGACATATGCCATCATATTTAATTTGTTCATCATTTGCACAATTCAAGTACCATCATTAGCATACTTATTGTGAATACCCAATTATTAACTCATAAAGGATCTCACATAACCGGACGGATCAAAGAATTATTGTTTTACTATGAGGTCGTGAGCATTGTTTGAAAGAAACAGTGAAAAATCTTATCATTCCACTATTACAATTAAAATTTTAACTAGTTTGAAATCTTGAAAACTATATCTTCTAAAACAAAAACATTTAGAAATATATATTATGGGATGACAAAATATTTACCAAAAAGGAAGAGAGGGAGAGAGAACTCATGAAAATAGTACAGACTACAGACTACAGAGATGACTATTTGCTTGTTGCAGCAATTTGAAATGGTGACTCACTCTCTCACCACAAGACAACTGGCAATTTTGATTCATTCACATTTCAATTTTCACACATAGAGAGAGAGAGAGAGAGATAAAAAGAGCCAAAGGATAGGGGAAAGGACAATACAAGTCTACAATTTTGGGGGATTATTTTGGTCTTTTCTCTCCTCTCTTCTCTTCACTTCTCCTACTTAAAACCTCAACAAACCCATAGCCATAGCTACTCATAAAATTTCCAATCCTCTCTCTCTCTCTCTCTTTCTCATCAAAACCATAAATCATGGATATTGCAGCTTCACAATGCACTAGTGGTAGTGGTTGTGAATCTGGTTGGACTCACTACCTAGATCACTCCCAAGCTCTTTCTACAGATCAACAGTACCAAACAAGTGTCAGGAGTCATGGAAATTATGGAGGCAGAGGATCATTTGAAACAGAGGAGGACCTGTCTATGGTCTCTGATGCATCATCTGGGCCTCCAAATTACCATGAAGACTGTGATCAAGACAGCTTCAATGGAAATGGGTATCAACATTGTACCTCCAATTTGGCTCAGAGCAGCAAGAAATTACACAAGAGAAAGTCCTCTGATCAGAGTGGAAGAAAACAGAGGCATTCTTGTCTTGATGACACTGCTAGCTCCCCTGTTTTGAGCTCTCCAAATGCAAGTTCTTCTTTTTTCTCAAACTTTGTGTTGTGTCAATTGGTACAGAAATTGAGTTTCTGGGTTTTGGGTTTTGCAGAAAAATGTGAGCTTGTCCAGCAAGAAACCTTCAATGGAGCATGTCTCCTCACAGGGCTTCTCTGCAACACATTTTAAGGTATGTACTTAATGCAGCTTCTCTCCACAGTCACTCAAAAGTATTAAATATTGGATTTGATTGGACTTGTGCAGGGAAAATCTGCAATACATAAGCATTTTGGTTTCTTCAAGCCTCAGAAACCAGCTTCTGAAGACTTAGGTGAGTGATTGGTAATATTTGTACTAAAGATTGTAATGTTTTTGAATTGATTGCTTCAGCAAAATTGTTATTGCTCACATGACAGGTGGTTTCCATGGAAGAAAATGGAATTGACACAAGAAAATAGTAGCAAAAAATCATATCTTTTGGAATTGGAATTGGAATTGGAGGTACATGAGAAGAAAGAAGAAGGAAGTAACAGAAAAGGGCATTAGATTTTCCTTTATTTCTATTTTTAATTCTGTGTCTTCCTATGTCACTTCAGTGGGAAACAGCCTGAGTACATAATAAAATAATGAAAAATAAAATTTATTGGCTTTATTGTTATTATTTTATTTCTATCTTCTGGTGGTGTTATGAATAGAATTCTACTACATTAATTAAAGTGTCTCTCAATTCTCAAAGAGTTGTTAAGCTGAAAATGAAGATGATTTTCAGTTTTCAAAGAGTCTCAAGTTGATATCCTATTCCTTAAAGTCAGGAGAAAAACATAAATACTGTTTATAATTGTTTGTCTTATTCATCAATACAGTAGGCATGCACATGCTTTTGATACAAATTATGTTACTCACACAACTAAGTCAAGAAATCTTATATGTGTTAAATGT
Source organism: Pelargonium australe (assembly GCA_036897465.1). Lineage (NCBI taxonomy): Eukaryota > Viridiplantae > Streptophyta > Magnoliopsida > Geraniales > Geraniaceae > Pelargonium > Pelargonium australe. The sequence goes on along the minus strand of JAYMTH010001247.1, from coordinate 219 downwards.
TTCAAAACAATTGAAATGTTATATATATAACAATTTGTGTTTAAATCAGATTTTTAGGTACATATCAATACTCAAGCGTTAAACATAGAAAAACGAATGAATTTTTACTGTTTACTTTTATCTGTTTATAATAAATACTAGTATGAAACTCGTGTGATGCACGAGAAAAAATTGAATCATATTTTTCTATGTTAGTCACAATAATAATTAGAACACACA
>JAYMTH010001246.1:0-15685 GCA_036897465.1 Pelargonium australe | reverse complement strand
CCTCCTGGGGGGGGGCGAACAGCCGCCATTGATGAGGCTGGTGGATGGAAGGACCGAACCACTGTGGAAGACATGGATCTTGCTGTGCGAGCGAGTCTCAGAGGATGGAAATTTGTTTACCTCGGTGATCTTCATGTGAAAAGTGAGCTTCCTAGTACTTTCAAAGCTTTCCGTTTCCAGCAACACCGTTGGGCTTGTGGTCCTGCCAATCTCTTCAGGAAAATTGTGATGGAGATTGTTAGAAACAATAGGGTAAAATTATGGAAGAAAGTTTATGTGATTTACAGTTTTTTCTTTGTTCGGAAGATCATTGCCCACATGGTCACGTTCTGCTTCTACTGCGTCGTGATTCCTCTTGCCATTTGGATTCCTGAAGTTAAAGTTCCAATTTGGGGAGCTGTTTATATTCCCGCAGTTATTACCATTCTGAATTCCGTTGGAACTCCAAGGTCGATTCACCTATTGTTTTATTGGATTCTCTTTGAGAATGTGATGTCTTTGCACCGAACCAAGGCAACTTTAATCGGTCTGCTAGAGACTAAGAGAGTTAATGAATGGGTTGTGACTGAAAAACTTGGAGACGCGCAAAAAGCCAAAGCTAACGCCAAGTTGAGAGTCAAAAGACCTCGATTCAAATTTTCCATCGTAGATAGAATGAATACATTAGAGTTGGGATTTGGAGTGTTCCTCTTCTTCTGTGGATGCTATGATTTTGTGAACGGGAAGAACAACTATTTTGTGTATCTATGGCTGCAAACAGTTACCTTCCTCATTACAGGTTTTGGGTACGTTGGAACCATCATCCCGAGCTCTTAGGTCGGTATTGGACGAGTGACCACTTTCTACTATCTTTTTGTTACACTACACCAATATTTACTTAAGTGGTATACTTGAATTGCAACTGTAAACATTTTAGCTCATAGAGGTAAAGAGTTGTTGCAAATTGCAATGTTAGAAAAAGAGAAGGAAGAAAAGTTGCTCATGTGCCGCAAAAGAATATCTCGGGGAAGAAGATGAGAAACAACATATGGTTCACATAACCAGGGAAGATTTTACAATTAAAAAAAAACAGGGAAGATTTTTGTTTTTGTTTGAATGAGTTACTTGTAATTGTGAGATTTTGTTTTATTTTATTTTCTTGGTCAGCTTTTTATTGTTTTGAAAGAAGTTATTTTTTCTTTTTAGTTTGAGGGAAACAAGGGATTAAGGGGTGAATTGTTAGTGGATGGATTTGTAAAAACATTTATGTATTTATTTATCATTTTGACACAGTAATAAACATTTATTTATTTTTATTTTTTGAGACAACAATAAATATTTATTTATCATTTGCAGTATTTAATTATAACTGTTCGATTTTATTTATTTATTTTTTCGGTATATACCATGAGGTTCCTGAGCGAACCCGCGCACTCGCGGTTGACACCTTTAAGTCGTTTTACCACACTCAGACTAATACCCACTCACCCCACTGTCAGCGCATTAAGCGGTAAGGGCTGACCCATGAGTTTTTTCCATTCACAAGAGCTGGGATTCGAACTCCCAATCTCTTGGTTAAGGGACGTAGTGCTGAACCAACTATGCCAACCCACTGGGTTATTTTTATAACTGTTAGATTGTTAACTAAAAGAAAAAATAAAAAGTTGACAACAAAGATAAATGTACTTGATAACGGCGTGAACATTGTTTTAAGGGATAAAAAGTTCACTATCATATACTTTGTTTTGTACTTTTTAGCTATCTTGTACTATTTTTTCTACTCTGTTAGATTTCTGTCAAAATGGACGGAATATTCCAAAAAATACATGTGTGTGTGCACATGACTGAAAATAATAATAATTAAAATGACAATTTTATCTTTGTCTTCTTTATTGGTAAAAAATAATACTACAAGATAGCTAAAAAGTACCAAACAAAGCACATAGTAATGTAATTCAAAATGTGTAGTACAAAATAGTTTTCAGCCATTATCTCTGTTTTATTGGACTGTAGGTTCAAAGCAGCCCAATAGAAGAGATACGACTTGAAAACCCGACGGATCTGAATCTAGTCTCCGTCTGACCCGGAACCGGTTTAGTCATAGTCCGTTCCGAGGAGTTCATCTTCCTGATTTCGAAATCCTCTCCGGTTACGGCTCCGATTTATCTGGAGCCACACTCGCATGTCATTCCAGCTTGGCTCGACGACTAGTTGGTCATGAAGTGCCGATCCGTGGCGTGCATATGGTCGGGGACGCCTCCTCTCCAAAGAGTCACCGCAACCGCCGTCCTCAACCACCCCCCTACTCTCTACACTGGCGGATCAGATGTCTCCATCTTCTGGTGGAACCTTTCCTCCACCGACTCCAACATGGTAATTCTTAGCACAAGCACATCACCTGTTTGTATTTTTGCCTGAACCAGAATTGTGAACTTGATACCCCAGTGAATTTCATATTAGTTGCTTTGTTTGGTTTCTGATTGAATTATTGAGATATGGGAACTGGAAGGGGAAACATTGATTTCGTATTGATAATTGTGGTTGTAGTTATATTTGTAAACTCCTATGAGCAAGTATAGTTGAATCAAGCTTGTATTGATTGCATTGTTTTGCATTTAGGGGCTTCTTTTCTGGGATAATGCTTTTCGACACTTGATAGCTTGCTGTTGTTTATTTTCCAATTAAATGTATTTCATGTGATACTTTTCTCCATTTCAACTCTTGGCTGGTCTTGTATCCAGAAAGTTCTTAATGAGTTGAGCTGCCAGTCTAATTAAGTTTTTAATGTATCAGGAGATTAGACCAGTGGCCATGTTGTGTGGTCATGCCATGCCAATAGCAGATCTTGATGTTTGTAATCCTGTAATAGATGGAAAGACGGACTCTTCAAGTAATGATGCTGTGAGCTCTAACTCAGATAATTATGGTGCTTTAATAAGTGCATGCACTGATGGTGTGTTGTGTATCTGGAGCAGAAATAGTGGGCATTGCAGGCGCCGCAGGAAATTGCCTCCCTGGGTGGGCAGTCCGTCGGTCATTCGGACATTACCTTCAAATTCGAGATATGTATGCATTGCCTGTTCTTTCACAAATGGTGTTCATTTATTTGACTATCATGATGGTGATGCCATTGAAAAAAGTGAGCCTTTACTGAACGGAGAAACTCATTATAGAAAGCCCACTAAGTGCACTGTTGTTATAGTTGACACATATACTCTTACCATCATTCAAACTGTTTTTCATGGGAAGTTATCAATTGGTCCATTGAAGTGTATGGCTGTGGTTTCATCTACCAAGGATGGAATTAAGTTATCGGCACTTATGGCTGATTCATCTGGTAAGTTACAGCTGGTACCAATGTCAAGGGATTCATACCCAGATAAGGAAGATGTTAATGGCTCGCCTAAAAGTTCTTCTCATTTGGAAATGACTATATGGAGTGATTGTGTGAGTGAGGGAGAAAATGTGGTGTCAATTTCATCTTGCAGGAGCATTATTGCTCTTGTCTTCAGAAACTGCTGCATTTTCAAGCTAGTGAGTGGTGCTACAGTAGGGGAGATATCTTTTCTAGGCAAGCATCTTTGTCTTGAAGGTGACAAATTGCATGTTGTAGGTGGCATGTTCCTTGAAAGTGTTGATGCCTGGAATATGCTGAAAACCCAGGAATCCTGTGAAATGTTTTCAGAAAAATTTGTTGTCTGGAATAACAAAGGGTCTGCAGTTGTCTATATGATATCATATTTCAATGAGATATATAAATTTGAGTCTATTTATGAGATTCCAGCTGCCTCTTGTCCCTTAGATGTGAGGTTGTCATTTTGTTTTGTCCCATTGAATCGTAATCTTCTCCGCATTGAATCAGTTTACTCTTACATTGAGGAGCCTGTGCAATGGAAACCTAGGGTCACGATATGGTCTCTACATGAGAAATCTGAACATGGAAACTCAAACCAGCAATGTAAGATGCTAGGAGAAGGTGGATTTTTGGTTGACATGTTTGCAGAGCCTACTACGTTTCATGAATTTGAGGGCAACAAAGGTTGTCGAACTGAATTAGCTTCTCAGCAATGTCCTGATCCTAGTTTAGAGTATGTGAATAATGTACATCCAGAAAATGAACGTCATGGTTTTCTTCTGAAGGGACGGCTTGTATCTTCTTCCATGGTTATCTCTGAAAACCTATACACTCCTTACGCTGTTGTGTATGGATTCTGTAGTGGCGAAATAGAGGTTGTACGACTTGACATGTTTCACATAACTGATTCGCATAGTGATACTCAATGCCATGGAATGGATTCAGATGTACGCAAACAGAAATTTTTGGGGCACACTGGTGCTGTACTATGTTTGGCTGCACATCGGATGATAAATACCACAAAAGAAGGGACTTTTGATCATGTTTTACTCTCTGGAAGCATGGACTGCACTATCCGCATTTGGGATCTTCATTCTGGCTATCTCATTACTGTAATGCACCAACATGTGGCTCCAGTGCGTCAAATTATTCTTCCTCCAGCTCAGACTGACCGTCCTTGGAATGATTGCTTTCTCTCTGTTGGTGAGGATGCATGTGTTGCTCTTGCTTCTCTCGGGACGTTACGAGTTGAAAGAATGTTTCCGGGGCATCCCACCTATCCTGCAAAAGTTGTATGGGATGGTGCAAGAGGTTATATTGCATGTCTCTGCCAGAAACAATCTGGAAATTCGGATACCATTGATGTTTTATACATTTGGGATGTAAAGACTGGAGCTCGAGAGCGGGTACTTCGTGGCACAGCTTCTCATTCAATGTTTGATAATTTCTGTAGAGCAATCAACCTAAAGTTCTCCGGGACTTTTCTGAATGGAGATACTTCAGTTTCCTCACTACTTCATCCCATATTTGAAGATTTGAGTTCTTGGTCACATTCAAATAACGTGGAAAAGGGTTTTGCTGCAACGAATAGGGTAACAAAAATAGCTGATGCTTTCAAATCACCTGCTACTCGGGAAAGTTCTGCGAAATTAGTTCCAGTTACACCTGTCTTCCAAAACAAGCATCCCATAAAATGTTCTTGTCCATTCCCTGGGATCGCAACTCTAAGTTTTGATCTGTCTTCTTTGATGTCTCTTGGACAGAAGCTCAAGAATTCAACAAACAGTGACAAGCAAGAAAACACCCATGCGAAGGAACAATTAATTGAGTCACCAAGTCCCCACCATATGGCTGTTGATGGTGCTTCTGAATTGTGTGGGACCTCCTCCACTGGGATAGAGGAGAATGATTGGAGGTCACTTGAAGAATGCATGCTTCAATTTAGCTTGTCTTTTCTGCACTTGTGGAATGTAGATAGCGAGCTTGATCAGTTGCTAATAGCTGATATGAAGCTCAAGAAACCAGAGAATTTCATTTTAGCTACTGGTATGCAAGGAGATAAAGGGTCTTTAACATTGGCATTTCCTGATTTGAGTGCTAATCTTCAGGTACTTTGATGAACTGTAATCAAAATTAGGATCTACTTTCTTTCAGCTTCCTAAGAATTAATGTTAACATTTCAGCTTTGGAAATCATCATCAGAATTCTGTGCAATGAGGTCACTAACAATGGTGTCCTTAGCCCAGCGCATGATTAGCTTATCGCAGTCCAGTTCACCGGCCAGCAGGTATTAGAATGGTTTAACCAAAAAGTAATGCATGGGACAAGTATGCCTATATTATTGATTTTCCATTCTCATTATATCATACTCTGTGGAGTTTTTAAATTTTGTTTTCTTGCTTGCTTCTGTTGCCACTTTCATCAATGTTCACTAGCTGATGCTATACTTTGCATTTCAACTTTGCCAGATTATAATGCATGAATGATCAAGACATCTATAGTTAAATTGTACAACATTCAGTGAATTATAATCCTCAATCATAGAAATGTGGATGCATTAGGATTTTGAAAGTAATTATTGGTTCTACACGGCATCTGATTTCTGAGTAACACTATCTGAACCATCACCTATGGAGAACCTGCAAAACCGGGGAAGGTGATGGAGGGATGGTTTTCCTTGGAAACTCCTTTAACACTCAAGTTAGGTATCGATCATGTAGATAATAATAATAATATGCATATTCGATGTAAAGAGAGAACAATAACAATATTAGGGTTTGTAGAGCTTGCTTTTACCTTGGGGCAAACCCTTTATAGTTTATTCATAATATCTCGTATCTAGGGTTTTTCCTTTTCCTTGAAGAAGTCAATTTCTGTCAATGTATCCCGCATCGAAAGAATGTGAAATCCGTTGCCACTTTATATACAAATTTAGCAGTTTCTCTGTCTCTTTTAATCCCCGTAAACTCCATGAAATAGAGACCAAGAGAAAAGAGAGCTTAGGACTCAAGGAGCATAACAAATCCAAAACAAGCCTGCAAGTAGGTTTCCTCTTGCCTTAATATATTCTCCACCTAATCTATTAGAGCTTTTCCTTCACAGGCCTCTTGTGTCCAATTCTAGAAAGAGGGTGATATGAAATAGGCTTTTGGTGTGAACCTTTTGGCGAGTGCTGCCTCAAGTTGGGTCCCATAGTAGGGCTCACAACACCTGCCCCCACTCAGCTTCTAGACAATGTATGGAATGGGTGTAGAGGAGTATCTTATTCATGTACATCCAGCGTGTGATACTCCTCTGCTTCCACAGCACTTCATGTTATACCTTAGACTTGCTTGTTTCCTATTCTTGGTCTGATTGCATGTTAGGATCGGGCCTAAGTGTGGCACCTTGTTCAGAAGGCTTTTCGGCTGGACCCCTATACATGTATTGTAATACTGCACTGCCAACACTTCTCCCTAAATAATTCCAATGATGCTGGCTTTTCTCGTCTTCATACAAATTCCCTACCCAAACCGTTCATTTTGAATTTGATCTCCAACAAGTTTGTGGAGTTGATTTGCTTTCATTACCAAAGTAGCTAATCCTTTACCTGTCGTGTATTTCTTTTGCAGTGCTTTAGCAGCATTCTATACTCGAAATTTCTCAGACAAAATTCCAGATGTCAAGCCACCCTTACTTCAGGTTCCATATATGATCCTCTCTTTTTTCTTTGGTGGGGCTGGGGGTGAATAACTGCTAGCTAAAAGCCTTAGAAAGTTCTTAAGTAACTATTTGTTCATGTTCGGTTCTTTTTTTGCGTGCTTTACTATAAGTTTCCTTGTATTGCAGCTTTTGGTGAGTTTTTGGCAAGATGAAAGTGAGCATGTACGCATGGCTGCACGCTCGTTATTCCACTGTGCTGCTACACGGGCAATTCCACTTCCTCTGTATAGCCAAAAATCAACTGATCATTCAGCATTTTTTACTTCTGTAACTGCAAATGGGAAAATTGAACATGAACGGTTGAATGTAGGAGTATCAACGAACAGATTGGATTTTGATGAGATGCCAGAAATAGAAGGGATTTCTCAGATGGAGGAATCTAAAATTCTTGCGTGGCTAGAATCTTATGAAATGCAAGACTGGATTTCTTGTGTTGGGGGAACAAGCCAGGATGCAATGACATCTCACATAATTGTGGCAGCCGCATTGGCGGTTTGGTACCCAAGTCTTGTGAAACCAAGTCTGGCCATGCTGGTCGTTCATCCATTGGTGAAGTTGGTTATGGCTATGAATGAAAGATACAGTTCCACTGCTGCAGAACTCCTTGCAGAAGGTATGGAAAACACATGGAAGGACTGTATTGATTCTGAAATACCTCGTCTTATTGAGGATATATTGTTTCAAGTAGAGTGTGTAAGTGGCGTATCTGCAGACTCAGCTACACAACATCGAATTGTTCCTGTTACCATCAGAGAGACATTGGTTGAGATTCTTCTTCCAAGTTTAGCTATGGCTGATATTCTTGGGTTTCTAACTGTAGTAGAAAGCCATATTTGGTCCACTGCGTCTGATTCACCTGTTCATACAGTATCCCTCATGACTCTTGTCAGGGTTGTCCGTGGTTCTCCAAGGAACCTAGCACATTATCTTGATAAGGTTTGTGAAGTTCATTCTTCAATCAGGAAACAGATACTCCATCTTCACTTCATTCATAACATTTTTATTACAGTTATCATGTTGAGCATCATTTCTTTGGAAAAAAGAAGTTATTGTAAATCTTTCCATTGCTAAGAATTGCTATGTAGGGACTGTAAATGTAGTAATTTTGTAAGTAGGTTTTTATCCTAACATTTGGACAGGTTTGCAGGCAGTTAACTTTATTTTACAGACCATGGACCCTACCAATTCAGTCATGCGCAGAACTTGCTTTCATAGTTCAATGACAGCTCTGAAAGAAGTTGTGCGGGTATTTCCTATGGTAGCCTTGAACAACACATCAAGCCGATTAGCTGTTGGGGATGCAGTTGGAGAGATTACTAATGCTAGCATTCGAGTATATGATATGCAAAGGTAATGCAGCATTATCAAAATGTTGATAAGTGTTCTCTTCTTATGGGCAATTTAGTTAACTATATTTATCATTTAATGTGATTAGATGCTATTCCCTGAGTTGATTTTTTTCTTCTTAATTTAAGGATTAATGGAGCTAAGTCAATGATTTTAGATGGTTTTTGTTATGAAATATTTGATGTGTTGTTGGCGCCATCTTATCTCTTTCTTAACATAAAGATAATTTCATGTTGGATCTTATACATGTAGATTATCTTGTAACAGTTTTTTCCTTTAATTCTTTTAGTAGTTTTAGTTGCAGTTGAACTCTTATGCTTATTTAATTGTGCTTTCCATTATTATTTTCCCTTGATGTAGTGTGACGAAGTTAAAGGTATTGGATGCTAGTGGGCCTGCTGTTCTTCCAAGTTTGCTTGTAGGAGCTTCAGAAATGGCAGTGACGACTGTGATTTCAGCGCTGTGCTTCTCTCCAGATGGAGAGGTAATTTCAGTTTGTCGATAGATTATGTAAACTCGGATATCTTTTGAGCGTTTGAGCATCGATATCACTTTCTTTTTCTGAAATATTGTTGGTTTGCATTTGCATACACAGTGGTTGATAAAATTCTTAATCAAGGTACATTTTTTGCTTATTTCTGTAAGTTTTTTTATAAGCGCTTATTTCTGTAAGTATCATTCCAAACCTAGTAAACTACCGCATCTAATGGCTTTGGTTTTGAATACCAACATGGTTGATCTGCATCTGACTCAAAATTCTTTGATAGACATCATACTTCTTTCTTTCTTAAATGTAATACTTCCTGGGTTGTATTTTAAACCTAGGTCACTGAGTTTTGGGCCTGTTGAACCCAGACTGGCCAAAACCTACTGTTTCCAGGCTTCTAGCTTAAGTTAGGAAATACTTACTTATTTCGGAGAAGCTACAAGATTTAGCTTTCTCGCAGCGGGAGTTGGGTGACCTTTGGTCTTGATGAGATCTCCTGAACAGGGTACATACTGAAGAAGCTTCTGACCTGTATTCTGGAATTTTCACCCCAGGCATCTAATATTTAACTATTAGATTACCAATCATTTTGGAACATTGTGTATCATTTGAAAAAACTTTCAGGACTCAGTAGTAATAGTCAAGATTGTTCATTGTTTCTCCCCATTTTGGTTTGCGTACTTACTTGTAATTGCACAGTCCACGATTGTTTTCTTCATCCAATGAAGGAGGAAGGTTTGTGAGATGATTACTGATGTCAACATTTTCTCTCTATTTGTTGTGTGTTTTGCAATGATATTCCTCCTTGGAAGTTTTAACTTTTTCCTTTTGTTCTGTAAATCTTATTTTATACCTGTTCTCGTTCAGTTGTACTTTATCGGTTTTTATACTCTACTATAACTAAAAACTTCCTATCATACCTATTTTACTTGTCCAGTCAATGACTTGATGTATTTAAATTTATATGGATAATCATTTAATAGTCATGTTATTCTTACACTACTTGAAATTGTAGGGGTTAGTTGCTTTTTCTGAGCATGGATTGATGATCAGATGGTGGTCACTTGGATCTGTGTGGTGGGAGAAACTCAGTCGGAACTATGTTCCTGTCCAGTGCACTAAGCTGATTTTTGTTCCTCCATGGGAAGGATTCTCACCTACTACTGCCAAGTCAAGTATCATGGCAAGCATAATGGGACATGCCAAACAGGATCATTCACTGGTACTTGTCCTCTACCAACTGGCATTATATTCTTGGTCCTTATACACGAATATTTCTAATTTATTTCATTATTGATTTACATAATTCCTCCTCGTAAAACAGCAAATCAGTAGAAATTAAGCACAATGATTTTGTAGTAGCACTGATAACATTGATAGTATTATACTATTATATGAAGAATAATATGTCCACTGTAATAGATATGGGGGTTTGTAAATAAAACATTAAAAGATGAGTGAGAACTATAGGTTCCTATTCTTTTAGTTGGTCCTCAAAATTGAGGGGTGTTTTTCAAGTACCAAAAGTGGAAACTGGAAACCCCTTGGAATCCTTGCAGCAATGGTGATTATGTATATTCATTGATTTTGAATTTACTCTACACAATTCACCATATATTCCCTCCGACCCAAAATAATTGTCGCTTCACAAATTTTCTGTATAAAGTGGACAAATATTTTGGGCGGGGAGTAAAAGAATAAATCTTCTCTGCCTATGAGGTGGACTTGCGCTGGCTAAGAATATCTTTTAACAGTCTGATTAAATGGTGCGACCAAATTTCCATTACCTCCTACAAAAAAACAGTATGATGCTACTTAATTATCTGGAACTTCCTATTGTCTGTGCTAAGTTCTGTTACATACTACCTCCCTCCCAAAATGAGTGTCCTTTCTATTTTGAGAAAAATTAAGGAGAAGTTAGTGTGATATGCTTACTATTGTATCCTCATGATCATGTGATGAGAGATCCTAACTAACTTTTTATAAGGACATTATTGACAATTCATGCATAACTAACTTACTATAAAAGGAAAAAGACACTCATTTCGGGACAAAAATGCAAGAGAAACATGACACTCATTTTGGGACGGATGGAGTATATACTAATGGGTATCTTAGTATCTATGTTAATGTATTCCTATATGTACTTGATTTAGTCGGGGAACAGCTAGTTAACACAGATTTCTACCAGCTATATTTTAGTGCACTCACTTTTGTTATTTCTTTTGCAGGAGAATACAAAGGGTATGAATGAAGTGAACAGTCCAAAACTATTGATACGTAATCTGGACCTTTCGTATAGGTTAGAATGGATTGATAATCGGAAAGTACTTCTTACAAGACATGGCCATGAATTGGGCACTTTCATATTATAAATGTCCTGTCATCACTGTCGCGCGAGATCTGCATGGAAAAGCTCTTGAACCTAGTTGGTCTCTGATGATTGCTCAATTTCAGTCACAATTGGATAACAGTAGATCTCTGTATCCAACCAGTTGAGGCAAATCATAGGTAAAGAAACCTCACATGATCATCCACCTGGCTTGATCTTCATTTTGATATATTCTCCGCAAAACTTGTTTAAAGCTGCATTCATTCATCTAATTTCTCTTCCTTTTTCCTGAAATACAGTCTATTCAAACTGCAATCAAGAGATGAGAGTCCTAAAAACGAGTGAACTTATCAGTAGTACACATTGTGATTCGAGATCTTTTTATTTTTTTTTGCTCTCTATGTGTGATAAAAAAACTAAACAGAAAATATATAAATAGAACATCAATGGGTTGTTGGACATAGGATGTTATACTATACTCTATGTAATCTGCTTCTTTGGCTCTGCTTTTGTGGCAATTTCAAGTGTTGAACAACGTTTGGATGTTCCAATTTTTCGTCGTTCTTGAATCAATTTTATTTGAGATGTGTACGAATTGCAGAATGATCTCGGATTGTAGCTGCCTGCATGTGAGGATCTGATAGATGTGGAGAGTGTTGCCTTGTTGCATACGCCAACACATGCACATTAAAGGGGCTTTGAATCATACAACACTATAAGTAACTTTTATAGTTAAAATTCAAAAAAATTATGTTTTCTATCTTCCCAGGGATTGGTGTGCCTTCCTGGGAACTATATGTGACACTTTTGTGCCTTGACAAAGACGATTTTCGAAAGAGTAAATGAGAGTTTCGAAAGTGACATGTGATTGCTCAAGTGAATGTGGGCTCTACAAGAGTGACACAAGCCTCTAACCGAACCTCATAGTGTTTGGTTCCCCAACATAACCTTTTTCGGATAGGTCATCTTTGTCGATTCACAATTTTTTCATGAATATAGATGACGGATTAAAAAGCAATCTTAGACAAAAGTCTCATTGTTCTAATAAATTTAGTTTTCATAGTTGGTCAGTGACGGATAGAAGAAAGGCATACTACAAATTTATTTATTTTTCTATTTCTTCATAATAATTTAATAAAAAATTTAATATTGTACCTTGATCCAACAAAACAAAAATTCTAGATCCGTCCATATTGTTGGTCATTTTTTCGATGCAATGGTGTAATCTTCCTCGAAAATTTTAATACAAACGAATTATAACGTATCATCTTCCCTCTCATGATCATCTAATTTCTGTGACTCAACTTATTCTGACTTCTCTCCCACTCTCTTGCTTACTTGTCGTGATCTCCATTCTCCTACTTCACTAGGGCACATCACCATGTTCATCGTCGCTCTCTCCCACATTACCGATTATCTATCCCCACAAGCATTGCAATGGCAATTTCATTTCTTGATATGATGTGCACTAAACAGATTAGATATGGATATGGCCAATGCCGATGCCATTTTAGCTCTCTATTTATAATAGCACCACCATTGATCCCATATTGTTACAATAAATAGTCATATCTTCTCCAACAATGGGTCATCACAGGCTGGTTTGGGGTCTGATCTTATTCTGTGTCTTGAGTTTAGCCCCCATGGAAGAGGAGGTAGAGGAGTGTTCTCAAACCCCAGCCTATGACTACCAAGATGCACTTGCCAAATCCATTTTGTTCTTCGAAGGCCAGCGCTCCGGGAAGCTGCCCTCCGGCCAGCGAGTCAAGTGGAGAGCAGACTCTGCCCTCTCCGATGGCAATTCTGACAATGTATGTACAATGTTATTTATGCCCTTAATTTGTAGGACACATGAATTTAAGTAAATTTTGTGTGTATTTTGATAGGTGAAATTGGTAGGAGGTTACTATGATGCTGGTGACAATGTCAAGTTTGGTTGGCCAATGTCATTTACTGTGAGCTTGTTGTGTTGGGCTGCTCTGGAGTACCCTAAACAGCTATCTTCTGCCAATCAGATTGGCCATCTCCGGACAGCAATCCGGTGGGGCACAGACTTCATTTTGGCTGCTCACACCTCTCCCAATACTCTCTACACGCAGGTGTTTTCACAATCTCAGTCTGCGTTGCCAACTGAGTCATAAACCGTTAGTTTTTGCTCTCATTTTTACTACTTGCAAAAGTGCAGGAAAGGCCTAATTAGACTGTTTGATATAAGGTGGGAGATGGGAATGCTGATCACCAGTGTTGGGAGAGACCTGAAGACATGGACACTCCTCGGACACTCTACAAAATAACTTCTAGATCACCCGGCTCTGAGGCCGCGGCTGATGCTGCTGCTGCTCTTGCTGCTGCTTCAATTGTCTTCCAAGGGGTTAATCCCACCTATTCTGCTAATCTTTTGAGTCACTCAAAACAAGTAAGGACTAAAATTTGAAGACTTTCATGATGTATGTGCATATTTTTTTTGTTGAAATGGTTGTTGTTTGGCAGCTATTTCAATTTGCAGACAAATATAGAGGATCTTATGCAGCTTCTTGCCCTTTCTACTGCTCTTACTCAGGCTATAAGGTACTGATAGCTTTAAATATGTAATAAGTTTAAGCAAGAACCTTTCTGTTGTGCATGTCTCATGAACAATTCCTGTTAAGGATGAGCTGTTATGGTCCGCGGCTTGGCTGTACAAGGCGACTAGACAAAGCCAATACTTGAGCTATGTCAAAAACAACCAAGGGTGGAGCCAGAGGACGCCGGAGTTCAGCTGGGACAACAAATTTGCCGGAGCTCAGACACTACTAGCAAAGGTATTGCCAACTTGCTAGCAAGTAACAACAACACACTCTCAGTTGTCACATACTTGATTAAGTCTCATTCTTTTCAGGAATTTTACGGTGGAGAGAAGGATTTGAGTAGATTTAAGAGTGACGCCGAGTCATTTATATGTGCATTGATGCCAGGAAGTAGCTCATTGCAGATCAAAACAACTCCTGGTACATACACACATATATACATAACTTGTTTAAACTTGGTTTTAAGTTACTGTCGTCATTTTCTTCAGGAGGTCTCTTGTACATCAGAGATAGTAACAATCTGCAATATGTAACAAGCTCTTCCATGTTGCTGTTTATCTACTCCAAAACCTTAAGCTCAGCTCACATTGGAGGAGTCCAATGTGGGTCTGTCCACTTCTCAGCCTCTCAAATAAGAAACTTTGCAAAATCACAGGTACATTGGTCATTTTAGGACTCTATCTAGTACTAGATGAATCAAACATATTGATGTTAAACCCAAAAACTATGGTTGTCACTGTCAGGTGGAGTATATACTAGGAAACAACCCCAACAAGATGTCATATATGGTGGGTTTTGGAAGCAAATACCCAAAGCAATTGCATCACAGAGGATCTTCAATTCCATCAATCAAGGCTCACCCGGGGAAGATTGGGTGCAACGATGGCTACTCGAGCTACTACAGTTCGAATACAGCCAATCCAAACACTCATGTGGGTGCAATTGTTGGAGGTCCTGATTCAAATGACCAATTCAGGGACCAGAGATCTGATTATTCTCATTCTGAACCTACCACTTACATGAATGCAGCTTTTGTTGCTTCTGTGGCTGCTTTGCTACAAGAAACCCAACAAGTGTGCTTGAATTTCCAACAGTTCAATACAACTACAGATTTGGTTGATTACTAGGTTGTAAGAGACTAGTTCATTACTGAATGTGCATGGATTTAGCAGTAATAAAGTCCCTGGGTCTATACTGATGTGTAATTTGAAGCTTGATTTCAATTTTATGAGAGATTATAATATAGTGTTGATGTTGTAGCAATCTTGTCGCATATGTCAGCTGCAATGATGATACAATTTCTGTGTTTTTTTTAGTCATTTTAATTTGTACTTAAGTAAATTTCCAGTTGCTCCTGCTCACTACTCTAGATAGAAATGGCCGTATACTTTTTATTTATATTTTTTTTATCAGCAAATCGTACTTCTGTTATAGTACCCGAAAGAAAAAATAAAAGTAAAAATCCGAGAGAGAAAAAGAATTAGCCCAACACAATCAAAGGCTGTTACACCAAACATTAAAAGTTTAATTTCCTGAAGCAACAACATTAAAGCAAGATAAAAGCGATAAATTGAAGCTTTGAATCTTTATAACCGTCTTCTCGACTTGACAAGCTTCTACTTAAGAGACATTACAAGAGAATTAGACTAATTATCACAATCTATGTCCAACTTTTATCTAATCAATATCTTATAATAAAGAGTAAAATACCACTAGACCCCTTGAACTTACCAGTTTTTTGGATTTGGCCCTCAATTAGGGTTTTGCATGGTTCCCAACCTTTAACTTTTCAATTTTTTTGAAAAAAATCCAAATGACCTATGATAACAGATAGGTTACCGCCATGTCATCAAAAATGCCACGTCAACCTACAACGTCATCAAAAAGGCCACGTCATCAAGCGACGCTGGCGAACC
>JAYMTH010001245.1:0-15687 GCA_036897465.1 Pelargonium australe | reverse complement strand
TTGATAGCAAGACTTTCGGAGTGTATTGAATTGAAAGAGCTTTTTCCGTATGTCAAATACATCCCTGAAAGGAGATCCGATTTTTAGCTTCTATACTCTTTTTCTTAATTCCTTGTTCAGACTCGCCTTTTTCTTTTCATTTCGTAAAACCAAAAGGTGAAACGATCTATAAAGTGGCTGAGTTTAGACCCGCAACTCACATTGTTATTCTACGGGAAATTCGCATCCCAACCCGTAACCCAAAAAACCAGACTTGCAGTTGCGAGCAGAAAAGAATTGCCTACTCTACTTCTCGATGCACAAAACTCGTAAAAATGTGGAATACAAGAAATGTCAATAATTTAAAAATCATATAGCAGAAAGCAATATAGATATACAACTTTGATTCTGTTTGACATATCAATTATTTTGATGAACAGTAAATGAAACAATTGTCTTGAGAGCAACATGACCAAAAGTAAACTAGTAATGAACAAATAGCACAGCTAAAGATCAGTGACCTTTCAATTTAACTCAAGTCTCTTGAATAAAACTTTGGAAAAATTGTTGCACCAAATGTGACTAAATTAAGTAATTAACTACCTGAATGCAATGTATTTCCCGGAAAGGTAACAGTTTACAGTTTGGCCTCGTCTTTTAGGTCTTCTCAGCTAATGACCTTAGAAACTACACCGGCACCGACGGTTCTACCTCCTTCCCTTAAAGCAAATCTTTGACCTGTTCGATCAAGCAAATAAAAAAAATTAATGCATTTCAGATGTGAAGGGAAAGGAAATAGAAGAGTGAGCTCAGAAACATTCCAACTAAATTTTGAAACCCCCGAATAGAAACTACTATTATAGACAACATTTGAGCGGAAAACAAAACAGAAGATGATACACTTTGGCCTGTTGAAGTAAGAAACGGCGAGAATGTAAATATGCATAGATCGGTCGCAAAAATGAGTACCTTGCATAAGTTGCATTCATTTAGTTTTTGGAAAAAATTATGCAAAAGCTAGTGTTGGTCATTTCCCCGTGTGCACTCGTGGGCATTTGTCGCGACTCAAAAGGGTTCAAACTAACATATTACATGGATGCTATTGGTAATTCATGTGTAACTAATTTGAGATTGTTTTTTTAGAGAAACAAGACACTCCTTTAGTTATTTTGGAACGGTGGGAGTAATATATAGTGAGTGTAATAGGTACATGCATGTGCTACAATATCACATCCATCATGGAAATTGGGAAAAATACAGACAAAGCAATGCATATGTTAAAGAGTTCACATCAGAGAAACGAACCATTGAATGTTCACCACTAGTCCCTACATGTGATGTGCTAGTGCATTTAGTTCGGTATGCACAAATAGTCACAAAACAACTCAAGTTTTGATACGAGTCATGGTAGATCCAGTCAAACAAATGCATAAGAGGTAACGCATGCTACAAGATTTCTCAATAGAAATATGATTACTAAGAAGACTGAAATGCTTTTGTAGTTGGCATGCAAAAGAAAAAAAACGACACAGATGAAATTGCCGCCATAATTAGGAAAAATAGATAAAATAAAACACACCTGATTCAAGAGGAACAGGTAGCATCAGCTCGAAAACTGCTGTCACATTGTCTCCGGGCATAACCATCTTAACGCTTTCTGGGAGTTCAACTTTTCCAGTGATATCTGCAGTTCTCATATAAAACTGCGGGCTGTAGTTTGAGAAGAAAGCAGTGTGTCGTCCACCTTCATCTTTTGTAAGGACATATATTTCAGCCTCGAACCTCTTGTATGTTTTCACACTGCCAGGCTTGGCAATTACCTAAGCAATAGGACATGTGGCGAAAAGACCCTTGTAAATATTACTCCATAACATTTAATGCCAAAAACAAGTTAATAGTTCTAACATATGTGTAAATTTATCTTTTATATTCACCACATTTTGAAATTCTTTTAAACATACATTAACTGTGATACTGTAATTGAACAGCAACTACAATTCCACTTAGGTAACGTTTGGAATAGAACTTTTTGTTCAAGAATAGGAATGGAAATGAAATTATTATTGTTCATGCTTAGATTAGTATTTTTCTAGTCCTATATCCATTCCATTTTTTTAACCCAAACGCTGCCTTAAAGGATTAACATAAGCTGTATGAACATTTTTTTTAATAATAGGCAAGATTACATCTTATAAATTCATACAAGACCTACAATTTGCAACTTACCTGTCCTCGTTCTATATCTTCTCGTTTCAGACCACGAAGTAGAAGACCCACGTTGTCGCCAGCCTAGTAAAATGTAAAGACCTATCAGTAGTTAATACCCACTGCAAAATGCCTTGGTAGCATAAAGCGTGAAAATAGTTCAAATCAGCAACATACTTGTCCTTGATCCAATATCTTCTTGAACATCTCAACTCCAGTCACTGTAGATTTAATGGGAGCTCCCTGCAGAAATAGCTCAAAGTTAGGACCAACAATCTATATATTACGCACAAGGTTTGACTGATGGTTCATTACAGAAATCCTAAAGCAAATGATTTTTTAGGTCAATCATTATAAAAAATGAACAAGGATCCTTATTTGTAAACAAAACTCCTACTCAGAATCACCTGCGACAACCCCAAAATTTCAACTTCTTCACCAACTTTAATTGTTCCTTGTTCAACGCGGCCGGTGGCAACAGTTCCACGTCCCTTCAAAGCACAAAACATAAAATGAAAGGTGAATACAAGACAGTATAGACTAGAACCAGAACAAGCTGTTGCATGAATACAGGAACCAGAGCAGCATAGACCTATCCTTCGTTCAGCATTTGTTAATACTTATCAAATTACGTAAGGAATTCAATTTCAATATAAAATCTCAATACAATGACTCAACAGGAGCAAAAATAAATAAAAGCAGCAATGCTACTATTTTAAGATGACATTGTTAACGGAAAAAGAGAATGCCTTGCTTATTTACTTGTCTATTGCACAGTCATCAGCCTTTCTACATTCTACATTGCACACGATGAATTTAGAATGCCCAGGAAGTCAAGAATACTCTTCTAAATGCAGTTCCATAATCAAAAGTAATGCCCATTGATGAACACACCTGAATTGAAAAAACATCTTCAATTGGCATCAGGAAAGGCTTGTCAAGCTGGCGTACAGGGTCAGGAATGTAATTATCCACAGCATCCATTAATTTTAAAATGGCCTTTTTCCCTATTTCCTCGTTAGTGCCTTGTAAAGCGGACAAAGCAGAACCCCGTACAATTGGTATTTCATCTCCAGGGAACTTGTAGAAGGTAAGAAGCTCTGCCAGAAATATAAGTTTGCACGAAAAATTAGCCAAGTATAAAACTATAAATAGATAGCAACTCAGCAAGACACAGGTGTTCATAAAAACAATGAACTCAAAAAAGCTATCCTACCACGAAGCTCCATTTCAACAAGTTCCAATAATTCCTCATCATCAACTGCATCAACTTTATTAAGGAAACAGACAAGTGCTGGCACACCGACCTGTATTACATGTTCAAAATATCATTATATACCGCTAGTGTCAATAACAAGGCAAGAGATTAATATGCAAACACACACCAATTATGCCCCTACAAGTTGCTAACAGTATGATAACTCACCTGACGTGCAAGCAAAATATGTTCCTTTGTCTGTGGCATGGGGCCATCAGGGGCAGACACAACCAGAATACCTCCATCCATTTGAGCAGCTCCAGTAATCATGTTCTGTAAATCATTTACATTAACTGAACTTATAAGTTTGTTAAAGTACTTCAGAATATAGCAGACCATTATATATCATTCATTTTGTAATACATCTCTCTATCCAACTACTAGGAACTGATCTTTCTACGTAAGCTTACTTTAACATAATCTGCATGTCCAGGACAGTCTACATGAGCATAATGCCTCTTAGTAGTCTCGTACTCGACATGAGCCTGCAAAGACAAGTCAGATCTCAGTCAACCCATCTTTTTTTACACTCTTATTTGAAAGCACAATTTATAAAGAGAATATTCATACCGCAGAGATTGTAATTCCTCTCTTTTTTTCTTCAGGCGCCTTGTCAATTTCATCGAAGGCGACAGCCTTAGCTTTCCCTTCCTCTGCTAGTACCTTTAAATGCCAAGAAACATGTCAGATACAAGAATTCTGGATACTGGTTATTTAGAAAAATTTACAGAGCAACCAGAGAAGAGTGTTTGTACTGAGAAACTATATAAATGGAATGCATAAACAAACCCTTGTGATTGCTGCAGTAAGTGTAGTCTTCCCATGATCAACATGCCCAATAGTTCCAACATTCACATGAGGTTTTCTGTTGGCACAAAAAAAAAACATCATGTGAACTAAGTCGCGGAATATACATCTTTCTTGTTAAATTTTCACTTTAAGTCTTCTCTTGTAATGAGTAAAGACATGAACACACTACATAATCTGCTGGTATAAAGAATCAAGTGCACAGGTGAGACAATTTCAACATCCAAAGTAGCTCTTTTTCCCTAAACTATTGAATCTGAAACTGTATCATTTGCTCCTACCAAATTCTACCATACTTGGACTAAAAAAATTCATTTTTAACTAAGTTTGCTACTGCAAGTCAAGCATTTTTTTTCTTCTAAAATTTCATTTTTTTAAACTAAGCAAGCTCCAACAAGATTATCTGAGACTCTGTCTCACACAAATCTTATTCTCCAACACAATCTCTCTACATCCTAAATCTCATACAATCACAAAGCAAAGCAAAATCTGATGCTCCCAGTCAACAAGTACAAAACAGAAGCAAAATTTCCATTTTTCTATTAAGTTAAAAACACAATGTTTCTCTACATTGACCTAAATAAAATATAAAGTAAAAACAAAAACTGATGCTTTCAATCAACAAGTTCAAAAACAGAAACAAAATTCCCATCTTTCAATTAAGTTTAAGAACAGTCTTTCTCTACATTAACCTAAATCTCAAAGCAAAAACTGATACTCATCAACAAGTGAAACAAGACGCACTAGAAGGTAAAAGCAAAAACGAATGCTATCGATCAACAAGTCAACAAAAAGTGGACAAATTTTCATTTATTGATTAAGTTTAAGAACGCAATCTTCCTCCACATTGACCTAAATCTCAAAGCAAAAAAAAACTGATAAACTTAACCAACAAGTGAAAACAGAAGCAGTAGAAGCAAGAGTAGGTAACAAAACTCGGCAATAACAGGAGAATTAGTGGCATGAACTTACGTGCGAGTGAAGGTAGCCATGGATCTCCACCACGACAAAGCACCGAAGCTCTGGTCATTCTCGGAGACTGGTTCAGCAATCGACACATTGCTGGAAATGGATCCTCTGCAGGAGCGGTGGATTTGTGAAGAAAATGGGAGGAGGCGCTTGGAGTTAGGGTTTCTGAGAGCTACAGAGGCCATTGAATCGGAGACGACGACGACGAGAAGCTTCACAGCATCAGATGTGGCTGAGGGTTTTGTGAGCTCTGTGAGGGTTTTAGAGAAAAGCTTTTGCGTTCTGTGGATCGTGATTTTGCACCCGACCCGATGATGATGGTTCAGCCCACCCGACTCGTTTACAAATCATTATCCTCTCAAACGGTATAAGGTCTTGTTTGGATCGTCTACTTCGAATGTGTATCGAGTAAAATGTTTGTGGAGGTGGCAATTCAATTATTACATTTACTTTTTTTCTTTAAACAAGCATACCAACCGAGGCTCAAACCCGAGACCTCTGGACGAGCAAAGAGTACTCATTGTCGGGTTTAACTATTGTCTGCGTTGTAGGTTTGGAGGGCCATCGAATGCAACATTCATTCAAGGGTGGTGATTACATGTACAACTTATTGTTGTCAGGACGTGGAGATAATTGTTGATGATATTAACGTTTTGCTTAATCTAGATTCAGAATCGTGACTTTTCATAATTATAGAAAAAGTGAATAAACTTGTAAATATGGCGAGATGTGGATTTCTGAATGGTTATCTATCGCAGATTTCCGGTGATGCCCTAGGTAGGCTCATAGTTTCTTCTTTCTTCGCTCATTTGTGAGAAAATAGTAATTTAGTCGGACCTACTTTTGAGTGAACAGAACGCGTAAAAACATGGGTCGAGTTTCGGGTACCCGCGGACTCAAGTCCAAATTGTTAGCTTTGCTTGTGAGTCCCATAGTGAGAACAGAATCATCTGCATGCAAGCCTACGAATCTAAAGCTGTGACCTTTCACGTCACTTCACTTCACGACGTATCCGATTCTGGGTCATTCGTCTCACATCGATCTTCACATCAAATTCTCTATCATTTTCCGGGAAAATTATTCCCCGCAATTTTCTCGCACTTTCTTTCCCGGGAACCTCCAGCTCTTTCAGCTTACAAACAAAACCACAATCCACTTGTTCCAATTTCACTCTTTGTTTCGATGCATGAGGAGGATTGTTGTGCACAGAGCTTGATTTAGGGTTTTTTCGAAGATGCTTCCGATTCCTTGGGGCGGGCTCAGTTGCTGCCTCAGCGCAGCCGCGCTTTATGTCCTTGGGAGGAGCAGTGGCAGGTTGATCAGAAACTCATCACTGTAGATTATACTGAGCTGAGCGAAAATTTGCAGAATTTTTCGTGTTGAGCTGTGTTTGATTCGATATTCTCTGTTGTTTTTGTTGATTTGGTGCAGAGATGCTGAGGTGCTCAAGACTGTCGCGCGGGTTGATGAGCTGAAGGAATTGGGTATGAACTTAATTTGTATTTTGGACAGTAAAGTCCATTTCTTGACCACCCTTTTGTTTTAGTTGTGAAGTTTTGAGATTGAATGAAAATGGAAGTTTAATTTTCGCATTATGGGTTTTCATGTCCTAGGAGTTTTAGTGTTGGATTCGTGTAGCTGATCTGAGCTGACACCGGTTTCGTATGGGAAATGGCTTGATTCTGGTTGTTGCTCTAGCGTAGTTTTGGGGTTTTGTATTTGTACTTGTGATTTTGTACCTGGCTATTATCGTTTTACTGATTTTTATATGAATTTGTGGGACTTTCAATACAGCTTTCAATTTGATTCATGACCCGTTGAATCACTCGTCACAAATTTAAGGGCTTTGGGTTCAGCTTAATTGTGTCCATGCTCATGTTGTTTTCCTGTCATACCCGCCGTATAATCCATTAAGTGACTTATTAAAGGATAAAAAAGTATTTCCTTAAAAGTGTCATGTCAATAGTGGCCTGGCCCTATATAAATCAAATAGGTTGATTGTGCCGGGTCAATCCGCTCATGAATAGTTATTGTTCATGTCATGTAACTCAGCCCGTGTAATAAATGAATCGTTATTGGGTTGACCCTTTTAACAAATACTTAACTTTCAACATGAACATGACCAATGAACATGAATAGCCATCACTACTACCAACCTGCAGCCTATATTGGCGAAAGGTGGCTAAACTGAATTGATTGCCCACATGAAATGAAAGTGTATGATGCAGACTGGATAACAACTGGGAACTTTTTAGTCCATTTACTATATTAATACTCAACAAAAAGTGTTCATTTGTGTGTTTGGTTCGATTTTCATTGTTTGGGATTGTTGATCCTAAGTACGCATACAAGCTGTTTAGGTACAAATGTGAGATGATTAGTAGTGTTCTATGTAAATGACTCTTGGCATTATTATTAGTCGTCACGTCTAACAAACTTGATATCCATCAACCACAATCCTTTTGATAGTGATGAGAGGGTGCATAACTAGTGTCGGTTGAAGTTCATAAAATCGTGCAGTGATGCTCATGTTGCAAAGTGTATAGGCTATTAAGTCATGACTCTTACATAGAATTTGATTTAAAATGAATTAAGTGGCTGCTGTCGTTATTATCCCCGTGTATACATTCCGAAAGTGACATGTTTTGCATTTATTCACCTTTCAGCACAGTTGCTAGAAGAAGAATGTAAAGTCTTACCCTTAGTTGTTGCGGTTTCTGGAAGAGTTGGTTCTAAAGAACCGATCAGTTGTGAGTATAGTGGTCTGCGAGGTGTAATAGTGGAGCAAACGGTATATACATACCATTTCAAAGAGCTTTAGTTACATCAAACTTATCTTTTACTTGCATATATAATTATTTTGAATGTTGATATGTTCTTCAGGCAGAACAACATTTTTTGAAGCACAATGATGCTGGTTCGTGGATACAGGATTCTGCCTTAATACTATCTATGAGCAAGGAAGTTCCCTGGTATTTGGTAGGTTCAATATATTGTTAAGACAGTAACAAGTGAAGTTGTGAAGTATAATATATGAAATCAGGTTAAGTGATAAAATTGATTATTATTCTGCTTAGGATGATGGGACTAGTCGTGTGCGTGTAATGGGCGCTCGAGGTGCCACGGGATTTGCGCTGACAGTTGGAAGTGAAGTTTTTGAGGAGTCTGGAACCACAGAATATTTCCAAGGCCTTAAGGTTTGCGTTGTTTTTCTATCTGACTATTTATTTAAGAAAAACAGGCATTGTTATCTTAAGCTTAGATTATAGTTTTGCATTATTTTTTTATTATTTGTTTGCTTTTGCATTATAGATGCTTGGAGTGAAGCATATTGAACGGGTACTTCCAACTGGTGCTTCTTTGACGGTTGTGGGTGAGGTATGTTATACTTTAACTAATCAGAACTTGTACGTATTTGTCTGTGACTATTATCACTTAAACTTCAATTAACCAGAATTCTACATATTTGTCTGCGACTGTCATTGGCTTGTTGCACAAATGATGAAAACCATCCAGAAAAAGAAAATGGTTTTCTGATATTAGCTAGCAATGATTGTCATAATTGTGGTGTTTGCATTTGGGCTTAATTTATATAAACATTTAATTATATGCAATGTCAATTTATGTGTGAGTTTTATTTCTTGAAAACTTTCAGTATATATGTTAGCATGCTTTGGCATTGAATTATAGTTTTAGTATTTGCGAGTTGATTGCTAAAGACAGTTTGATTGGTTTCATAGATTAGAAGATTCATATAGTGTTTTCCTTATCGCGAGAAACATTAAGCATCTTTCTTTTTTAGAATGGTGAAGAAGTGTTTGATTATTACTAGGAGTACATTCTTTTGTGTTTGCTTTGTTCCGAATCTTTTTTTTTTTTGGTGTGGCAAAAAGAAGAAAAAAAAAAGTAGATGAGGAGTTGAATGACAAGATCATTCAAGTAAACCCTTCCAACTTGTTATTGGTAAAATGTGATTGGCCTTTAAGTATGCACTGTTTCCATAGTCATTTGTTCGCAATTTTGTATAATTGTTTGTTAAATTTATATTTAGGCTGTCAAAGATGATATTGGAACCATACGGATCCAGCGACCCCATAAAGGGCCATTTTATGTCTCTCCGAGAACTCTTGACCAACTCATTGCATACCTCGGGAAGTGGGCAAGGTTGTTTATATTATTATTGCTGTTGGTATTTGCATATGTGGCATATATGACTGCTACATAATTTTGATCACTTTCTCATGTGTAGATAACAAGGATTTTTTTCCAGGTTGTATAAATTTGCTTCTACTGGCTTGACTGTCTTTGGTGTATGTCTGATTGCTAAGCATGCGGTTCAATATTTTATGGAAAGAAAACGTCGTTGGGAGTTGCAAAAAAGGTAAAGTAGTGATTAACTGACAGTTTTCATTTTTTGGTAGCGGAACTGTCTGATCACTCTTGAAAACAAGGCACCTTTTCGTGTAAAAATGGTTTGTGATGTTGGAGTATAAAATTAAAGTTGGGCCTTCAATTATCAACTTAAGGTTTTATTTGAGGTTCTCTGCATGGTATCAACTCAGCTAGAAGTTGAAGGCCAAACTTTTAGATTTATACTCTAACACGCATCCTCTTGTAAAAATTTGTTATCACTTCGCACGTGGTGTCGTGGTCCATGTTAGCAAGACTTGAACTTGTGACCTCTTGGTCAATCAGACTCTAATACCATGTAGGGACCAACTCAACTAAAAGTTTAACTTGATAGTTGAAAGCCCAACTTTAATTTTATACTCTTACACGTGAAATAAACCATTTACTTGACACCTTTCGCATGCATTTTTCCTTTCTTATTTTGTGTTGAAACGAATGGAGGTGTAATATTTCCCTCTACAGGGTTCTTGCCGCTGCTGCTGCGAAGTCAGGGGAAAATGGTGAAGGTAAATTACCAGGTGTCTTCATTATGTTATTTTGTTTGGCAGAATTACTTTTGATTTCGGTACTAAAATTTTCCATCCCTTTTCAGATTGTAATGAAAAATCTAACAGCGAATTAGATGGTACAAAGAGAGACCGCCAAATGCCAGATCTATGTGTGATATGCCTTGAGAAGGAGTACAATGCCGTTTTTATCCCGTAAGAACTGTTATCATGAAAATATTTCTGTGGATTCTTTCTTCTCGTTCATACAACCAACTGTTAGCGTATGCATCCAAATATCTCAGTGTTTGAAGAAATTCTTATTTTTCATTTCTTTTCTATCCAAATTTAGCCCAATGAAAGTGGCCTGGACTCTTACCAATCATTTCTTGTCTAGGTGAATCAAGTTGTGTACTTAGAATTATTTAGTGATAACATCATAATGTACACGCACTAGGTGTATGAAGAAGCACCCTAACATAATTATGTATGATTCATGGGTTTCAAGTTGTCTAAATACTGCACTACGAAAGATCATTAGCTGAATGGCTCTGGAACTTTTGATATCTCAACTTAATTCATGTTAAGCTTTGCTCCATAAAAAAGAAAGAAGAAGAAGCTTTTTTGCCTCCTTTCCCTGTGGATATAGTGCTGTCAATATGGAAATGTTCGTCTTAGATTGTTAGCTTTTCCATTTCCCATAAGAACTTTGATGTTGCCTAAGTTTCAGAGTTTTCTTCCTATCAGTCTGACGTGTAAAATCTTTAAATTACATTTACAAAACGGCTTCAGAAGTGCTCTCTGGTAGCATTTTGATTAGAATATCTGTTCTGAAATGGAAATCAAGAACCAAAATGGAATTGAGAATTCCATTCTTTATGTTCGGATATAGACTCTTTGTTTGTGAGAATGGCTTTGGAATGAGAATCTCATTGCAATTCCCATTCTTGATTCTCATTTACATTCCAGAAAATTAAATCCGAATTGCTATCTGTGTTTATTACTTTGGTACAAGGAGCCTTGTTTACAATAAATAGTTCAATTTTGTTGTATTTACTTAAAAACCCGCTGTGAGGTAATTATTTTTCACATCTTTATGGTTTTTCCATTTTCAGGTGCGGTCATATGTGTAGTTGTACAACATGCTCTTCACACTTGACCAACTGTCCTCTTTGCCGGCGACGAATTGAGCAGGTAGTGAAGACCTATCGCCATTAAAGCTATGCCTCTGTACCAGATGAAAACATGTTAGAGTTTTCAGATCTCTTTTTCGAAGGTCAAATCCACTTCATTGTGTGTTCTCTCTAACTTGGATTCTCACCGCGGGTTCCTCTCGGTAAGTCTCAGTTTGGGACATTCATCTGAAAATGTAAATGATTCACAAAAACCAAATTTATCTTTGTAAATTGGAAACATTTGCTGCAATGTTATGAGGAATCATCGTCATTACCTCTGTTCTTGCTTTGTTAAATTGTCTTCCAGACTTTGCGACTTTATGTTTGTACTTAGAGCTGACAATTCATGTTCTGGGTCAGGGTTTTTCGGGTTTGGTTCAGAAATACTTAACTTGATCGGCAAGAGGTGCAGGTTTCAGTTTGTCATAGAAAAATGTGTGGGTAATCTCCAATTCGTGATAAACCCAACCCATAAAATAGTCAACTTTTCCATGCTACTGCTACCCGAACCCACAAAAACTATTGTTCATGCCCGCTGGTTGTGCTGATAAAACCTAACCCAATCCACGAGAGGTGCAGGTTTCGGGTTTGTCATTGAACATGTGTGGGTTGTTAGGCCCAATCCACATGTTTTTCATGAGAAAACCCGACTCAAAAGAATAGGTTGCACTTTATGCGACCCAAGTCCACAAAAAATGTGGGTTGTATTTCAGATTCCAATAAGTTCAGGT
Source organism: Pelargonium australe (assembly GCA_036897465.1). NCBI lineage: Eukaryota > Viridiplantae > Streptophyta > Magnoliopsida > Geraniales > Geraniaceae > Pelargonium > Pelargonium australe. Next base: position 3,668 of record JAYMTH010001245.1, on the reverse strand, counting down.
CTAAATTGTCAGCTCTATTAGTACTCGTCATAGTATATAAAACTGTAGATTCGGATAGGTTTGACAGATTAGGCAAGAACTTAGTATTTGGTTAATTAGAAAAACCTTCTGGTGTTCGATTTGCCTCCCGATATGATTTTTAAAACATCGATAAGATTATAGATTAAGCGTATACTTTTGCCTCCCCTTTATCCGAAACATGAAACACGAGAATTTGAAGAAACCTATTGAGAGAATTTAAATGTAGGCAAGAGGGTGAGAAGGTATCTAGTGAGTTAGGTAGATATGCTCTAAGCTTAAATATTAGCTCTCTAAACCAATGTTTAAGCTATAATCAATTCAAGAATCTCATCTTTTAGCTATTACCCTATAATTAAGTACTTACACAACCTGTCTCTAAAGCTTTTTATCATAAACACCAGTGTTGGAATATGGCATCAGACTCTGATTTGAGGATATTCTTGCAGCTGATTGAGAAGAAAAACGTGAATGTCGACATAAGTAGAGCTGGCAATTCTTGTGTGCGTGTGTGTCGTGTTTGACAAGCAGCAAACTTCGACGCAAGTAGAGCTGCGCGGGTCTTATTGTTTGTTTCACTACTGTGTATCGTGTGTCGTGTTACAACACGAATTGCCAACTCTTGACGTAAGGTAATAAGGTTTCTGCCTTGTGATCTCGATATGTCTGAGTAATTGAAATAGCTTGTTTATTCGAATAACCTATTAGACTGCATGCATAAAGGATCATCTCTTAGTCTCACTGTTGTTGAAAGTCTCGTGCACTGAACTGCCTTTTCTAAAAGCAAAGCCGTCGACTTTCTGTACGACACAGTTTGTTGTTTTATCTAGAATTTACTTGTGTGTTACTTGTGCTTGCTAGGTACTGTTTTCCAAAGAAAAGAAGGGCTAGAAAATTGAGAATATGATCCCCAAACATTGCATCAGTTGGAAAAGAACTCCTAAAGTTTTCTTTAAGAAAACCAATGGGAATCTTTTAGCCCAAATTGCAGCTTAATTTCCACACACCTTTATTGGATCATATATTTTTTAAGCTTCTTGGTTGCTCTCTCTTTCTCCTCTTTAACCCTATAAAAGCCAACTTCACTATCCTACCTGAAGCATCACTTGGTTCTCGATTCTTGGCTTCCTAGTTCATCTCCAAGAACCAAACCAACCTTTCCCGATCACTTCTCTGAGCTCAAAATCCATGGGTGTGTGCCGGAGAATCTTCAGAGCAATCAAGGTTAGTCCCGGTCCTACCTCTCGAACGTTTTGTTGTATATGATAGACCGATAGAATATAGAGTACATACTGATATAACATAGTTTCCTGGCCAGTTTGTAGTTGGAACAGTATTCAATATTTAACATAGAGTTCGTATTGAGGCTTGGTTTCCTAGTTTACTACATAAAAGGAAATTGCGGTATATCAGCTGTGTGCACGATACTATACGCTATCAGTAGGAGCGTGATAGCTGAGAGTACTCACTGAGACATTATTGGGTTTCCTAGTTTGCAACGGAAAAGTAAATTATGATATGTCAGTATGTACTCCACTATACTCTATTAGTAGGAACATGAAATCACGATATATCAATATATATCTGAGAGTACACACTGTGACATTATTTGGGTTTCATGTTTTACAACGGAAAAATAAATTACGATATATCAGTATGTACTCTGCTATCTCTCTCAGTAGGAACGTAATATCGAGATATATCAGTATATAGCATCATGTACGTACTGATATACGTTATTAGGGTTTCCTAGCTTAGAACGGAAAAATAAATTACGATATATCAGTATGTACTCTGCTATACTCTCTCAGTAGGAACGTAATATCGCGATATATCAGTATATAGCATCATGTACGTACTGATATATGTTATTAGGATATATCAATATGTACTATGCTATACTCTATCGAAAGGGATGATATATCAGTATATAGCGCACTCAATGTACCGACATGTTCTTAATTAGGATTAAGAACTCACGATACGTCAGTCTATACACTATCAGTATCTGAGACCGCTCACAGTATCCTTTTTAACTGTGAAATGCTAATCCTTCAGGGCCAGACCAAGCCTCCAAAACATAATGCTGCATCGGAAAAGGAAGATCATGACAAAGCCAAGAACAATCCCAACATGACCAAACCAGCTTCTTCAAATATTGTTGCTCCAAAGCCTAAGATTGCTAAAGCTGACACTCTTGTTGCTTCTGCTGAGGTTGTTTCTGGTCATGAGGAACAAGAGGACAACAACATTGTCCCAAAACATGGGACAAGAGGTCATGAGACTAATGATGCTATGGATGACAAGTTTTCGGATTTCATTAACCGGGCAAGGCTCAAACTCAGGAGTGTGTCCAATGTTGGAGCTAAGATCGGGAAGAGACCCGCAAGAACTGATAGCGTTAACGACAAGGCGTTGGATTATATTAACCGCGCTAAGATTAGGATTCGAACTACGTCGTCGAGTCTTGGCAGTGGAGTTAAGAGTTTCAAGTCTAAGTGAAGAAAATAGCTATAGTTGTGTGAAGTGAATGAGAGGCTGAGAATTATGGGTTGGTTTTGGTTATAAGTAGCATTTTCTACATAATGTGTCATATGATATGTTGTTTGTAAGGCTGATTATGGATTGGTTTCTAATTCTGTTCAATAAGAAGAAAAAAAACTGTTTCTCAAGTTGTTTTTGGGTTCGGGTTGATGAAGCTAACTTGAATCCCAACTACTCGAAAGAGCTTCAGGATCATTTATCGGGTTTCGACTTTCGAGCAGCGGATTGGGTCGGGTTTCATTTTTTAGGCATAAAATGTACAAATTTAAGTGGTTTTGCGTCGATCCTGTCCAAAATTTAACAAGACAAATTCGATTTGATTCTTCTCGAAAATTGGTCGGATCATACTTCAGGTGCTCGTAAGTTCGAATCAAATTTTTCTGCCCTAACGAGCATGCAAGTTGTGAGACATGATCTTAGTGACTAAGTATGATTTATAGGTTTGATTTGATTATAGCTAATAATTTGGGACCCGACACGTGACCCAACGAGTCACGAATAGATTTGAGTTAACTATGTTAAAGTTTAGAGTCATCCAATTTTATAGCACCTAAATAATGTATGTGAGTGGCAGCAGAGAATAGGACCCGAAAGCATGGACATTCGAAATCCGACTTCCATCTCCGCATGTTCAGGTCGCACAAAACAAATCTGATAAGTCTTCGGGTTTGACAAATCCGCACATCTTGTACTTAAAATCTGAAATTTAATCTGAAACTCGTTGTGTATTTTCCCAATAGATTTTTCGTATTTAAAATCAAATTAGTACATAAATTTTGTTTATTTTTAAATGATTTATGTTGTAACAAATAAATAATATAATTTTTTTTTTCTCTCACTCTCACCTACTTTTTATTAGCATTGACTCTCAACTAAAAAACTAGTTGAAACTAAAATAAAACAAAATAAAAAAATGGTGTGAATTTGAGAACAACCTTTTGGGTCCCCAAAGAGCAGCCCTGGCTTCAATCTGAAAATAATAATTGTTAAAAAATACATATGCAACTCTATTTCATAAAATAAAATAAATTGAAATAAAATGAAATAATTAAAAATAACACATGCATGCTCCCATATATTTATATTTTATTTTTAAAATAATAACA
>JAYMTH010001244.1:0-15688 GCA_036897465.1 Pelargonium australe | reverse complement strand
CGATGGTGGGCAGTGACTGGAGAAAGCGGAGGCTGGGATGAGGTGTAGATGGGCTAAGCCCCGACGGCTACAATTGGTACTCTGTAAACCCTAGCAACAAAGCGAAGAGAGAGTGAAGAGAGGCGCTACCTCCACTATCCAATTAAGTAACTATCATGTCAATGCAAGAAACATGTGACTTAAACAGGATAATGATATTGATCAAACACAATCTAGCTAGGATTTGTGGCCTTACAACCTAAGAAACCTCAATTTGTTTGAGGGACGTGCAAGAAACAATCACCAGTCACACAAAATGAACCAACACCATATTGTATCATCAAGGAAACCAAAAACTAAAACATGTGTTATTCTTGCAGCATGAGATCTTTTAGTAATATTTTTCAACTTTGATGGATACAAGTATACGATCGCTTTTTCTATTCACTGATCTGAAGCTGCTACAAAGGAAACGAAAAAAAAAAAGAATGCACCCTTCAACAGAGGATACCGGTACAAATCACTTAGACTTAGACACCGTCTTATCTTCGGCCTAATTGAAACAAAAGTCCTAGGTCTAGGCGGTACCATCAGACTGATGCTAAGAGCATTCTCGTATCACAACCTCTTGCCAATTTTTGCAAACCTTCTCACTACACCAAATATAACAGCTTTAGTTAAGAGTCCCCGGTCAATGCTACAAGCCAAGACAACAGCCCCGCCAACAACTAGAAGCTTAGGTAGATTCCTTCCTAATGGCTTCTCAGGTGAACCACCCAGGGATTCAATCTCTGATGAATCACTAGTGTCACTCTCCAAAGATCTTAAGTAGTCAGCACTGACTTTGGTGTTGATATGAGCCATGAAAGCACAACGGGATAACGCTGCTCCAGCTGCTCTTTCCTTTTGATATGCACGTAGACCAGGCTCAATTTTTTTCACAGCTCCCCACATGCCATGCCGGACTCCAAGTTTAGCGATTTCCCAAGGAATACCCATATCTTCATGATGAAATAGTAATACCTCACAGGCAGTCAGCTGGCCGTCTCCTCTCTTTGATTCCACTGGATCATATTCAAAAGATAGATATGTCAATTTAGTGGACCCAGGACTGTCACAAAGACCAAACTATAACAGTTTCTCTTCTCATCTTATACATCAGATTATTGTCTATTGTCTATTCTAAGAAATCAATCTTTCTCTCAAGGAAATTCTGAGAAATTGGTTCTTTAAACTAAGACAGTGTTGGGATTAAAAAAATTTGGAATGGGAAGGGGAATCAAGAATGAGAATTGGAATGAGATTCCCAATCCAAAGCCATTCTCTTCAACAAAAAGTCTTAATCCAAACACGATGAACTAAAATCTCATTCCCATTCAAACTCCACCTACAGGAAAATAAGAAACTCGTAACGAGCAACAGACTAAACTAGTTTACCTGCACGAATGCACCAACTTGAGTAGTATAAATCAACTCGCCTTGGTTTGTCACGCCTTGGTAGAGCAGAGTAGGGTATCCCCTGAAACATGAAATAAAATGCTAGTAAGTTCCTGACCAATTATAAAAAAACAAAGAAACCAATAGTGGCCTGATGGACTTGCAGTAAAATAATCCACAAAGGAAATTCCAAAAACACTTCAAAGGTTACAATTAACAGTCACGAGAAAACTATGCCCTCAACCAAAACTGGTACCAGTATCCTCTACAAGTACTAGGAACTCAATTCATTAGAGCAGCTGATAGTGAGTGCAAGGGTACCGATGAACACAATTCAGGAGTGCAGATCAATTATAGCAGTGATTGTAGAAATGCCTAAACATTTAAAGTAATTAGTGGGAAACATTCAGCTATGAGAATTCATGATTTTGTTATCTTAAACCTTCAACTCTACCGAAGTATCTCAAATCTTCAAAACTACCTAAACATGACAAGTAATTTGCAGTAACCAGATACTGGATATGCAGCCTTGGAATAATCTACCAGGCCAGCAGAAACTCTTCAGAAAACATTGCAAATCCTAGTCCTTAAAAGAGGATAAATCGGTTTAAACCTAATTTTCTAAAACATTGGAAGGAAACCCTATATACAACACGGGGAAGAGCATGGAAAATTATAAGGAAAGTAAGGAATTCAAAATAGCTAGGCTTTCTCATACCTTTGTTACACAGTAGTATGATCGTCCAGATTCCCAAATTCGACGACCTATGACATATTCTCTGTCACTACAAAAGAAGGGAAACTGCAACACAAGACATTCAAAACATTAGCCACACGGTCAGGAAAATAAATGCATAGGACAAGGCAAGGAGGAGGCTGTCTCACCTTGCACACCCAGTGTACAACCAAGGTTCCTGTGGTGGGGCATTCTTCCAAAATTGAAGCTTGCAAAAGCATGTCCTCCCACTTCAATCTAAATTCATCGTCCCAAAAGAAATCTCTCACCAACTCAGGAGTTGCATCCTCAAAAACAGTTCGGCTGCGATATTGTGGAGGTCCAGTCTAACAAAGCCATTCAAACATATTCCAATCAATAACATAAATTTCATTGCCAGAACAAAGATAGGCAAACACAATTACGAATTCCATACCAATGTGACATGGAAAAACCTAATAGCATCTATAACTAAAACTAAAATCAGAGAGCAAAAGAAGTTGGAGAAGAGGAGGTTACCTCAGGATCTCTCCGCCAAGCTTGATAGCCCATAGTTGAAGTGCTTCGATCCATCATCTTAATCCAAGCAGGACCTCCATCTTTCTCCTCAACAAGTCGGCATATATGCTCTAAATCATCACCCCCAACAAGGGTAGATTTTTCTGCTTCAAGCTGAGATGAACTGGACACAGCAAAATTTAAAGCTGTTAAAAGTTGCTCCCTTTGCCATTGAACTTCCAATTTCATTTCAACGCTCTATTTCTAGAAATAGATCTAAACCTTAATTATTTTATTCAATTTGGCAACACACAAAAATATTCAAAAATCTATACCCGAAATAATGATGAATTTGAGAAAAATCAACACACCTGCAATCAGAATTGAGAGTAGAAGCTTCAACTCCTTCGTCTGCAGTCCAAGATATGCAATTGGGCAGCTGAAACTTCAAGGAATTCAATTTTGGAATAAAACCAATCCCCGATGTTGATGTTGATGCCGATTCCGGCGAAGCTGTGGGAGAGGATTTGGATGTTGAAAAATCGAAACTTTCTCTTGCCAAAACGGCCCATTTAGGCTTCCATGCCCACCCTACCAAAACCCCAACAATAACCGCAATCCACAGAGGAGCCATGAGCATCAGAAGGTCACACAGCACATCCCCAACAGTGGGTCCTCGCAGAACCTCCAACAAAACCGAAACCAGAGCCATCCGATTGAATTACAAAAAACCTCCCGAACCAAAACCCAGATAAATTACAGTGGGAAAAAACAAAACAAAAATAGAAAACCCTCGATTGAATCGAATATATGAGCGTTAAACCACGATTAGTCGAGGGTTTCAAGAGGGGGAGGTAAAAGAGAGAAGGAAACCCAGAAACCAACTCCCTATAAATTTAGCAGATAATGAAAAAACTATAAACAATAAAAGGAAGAGATAGAGATATGGTTGGTATTTGCAGAAGAAGCAATGAAGAGAGAAGAAGACAAAGGCCAAAGGAAGAGCAGCGGATAAGAATTCAGTGATAAACGGTAGAGAGAGACTCGCTCCTCAGATTAACGTAGGCCCAAACAAGACTCAACTAACACTCTCACCAGATTACACAATTGCATATAAATACCATAACACAAAACCTTGTAGTTTATGATAAAATAAAAATAGCCAAATTATATGCCCAAACGGCAGCTAACATCTGGCCAAAATAGGATCGAATCTACAGCCAACTGTGGAGAAGCAATGGGTCTAAAGTGGATAAAATTGCAGAACTCTATCAATTGGAAAAATGTGAACTTTTTGTTTGAACTCATGAGAAGTTATGAGAATGGAGGTGATTTTTTTTCTTTTTCTTTTTTCAGATTAGTATTTTGGGTGGAGTTGATGTTTCTCTCTGTAAGTTTGTGACTAGTAACTAATATATTGTGTTGTGAGGTTGTATTATTTATTTATATACTATAATGGGTATGCGTTTCTGTTCATAGCCCACTATTCACTTTTGTTTATGAATTATTGGGACGGCGTGTCACTGACTGAGACTAGGGCTTGGTTTGGTCTCCGCGGTTTCTCGTTTTCCACGTTTTGTTATATTTGTTTTAGTTTCTCATTTTTGTTGCTTTTTTTCAATCTCACCCCCTACTTCATGTCAACTTCCATTTCTGTTTGCTTATTTTCAAGTTCATTAATAGATCATTTGAATTTGAGAGCACAACTCAATTACACCAGGAATAGATCTCTAACTGTTATTTGTTTTCCTAGGCTTTAATTGAAGTTTTTAAATCGAACATTGTCAAAATAAAATGTGTTCAATGATTTAACTGAATTATTTTTAGTTGAATAGACATATTTTAAGAGATGTGTTGTTGAAGCAATTACTAACAGGGAAGCTTTATGTTGGGTGATGGATCATGCATGGGTGACAGGAGATAGTGGTGAACTCATTGGGTTTTTATTTTCTGGTCTTAAACATGAGGTTTTTGAAACGACCACGATCAACATATTTAACTCCTCACACTCAAACTAGTCTTCATTCAAACAGGATAAGATCATAAGTGTGGAATAACTCTCTCTAGCAAGTTTTAAGACCTCAAGTTAAACTGAAGCAACTCTTTACCAATTGATCAACACGACTGGTGATAAAACTCATTGCTTTTAGTAAATACTCTGTAGTTAATAAAAGTAATCTTTAATTTGTTGTGTTAGCCTTTAACAAACAATTGACAGGAAGAATTGATTTGGGTCACTTTTGAATAGTATAGGACTAAAAGTGGATTGATTATAGATATTGGACCGGTTGAGTTCACTATTGATAGAAAATTCATGATTTTTTATTAGGTAAATGATTTAATTGGGTCTATGAACTTTCGTGTCTCGGCCCATTTTTATCCTCAGTTACTTTTAAAAAAAAAATAAAAATTGATCTAACCATACCATAAAAAGGGAGAAAACCCATAAGTTCATAACAACCTAACTATGATGTAACATTTGTTCATCTCAACAAATGTGACAGACTTTAGCGTCACCGTTAGATTGTAATAAAAGTACTTTCAATATGTGATTGGATTCAAAAAGAAAAACGGCGGACTAATCAAGTCGTAGACGCGGATTGACATTATTGGACTGTACATACACTTGGCGAAAATGCACATGATTAGACCAATTAATGAAGTAAACAAACCATATATTTGAGGTTAAATTCGTCAATGCACATCAATAGTCTGGTAGAGCTAGCGCTATTATTTGGTAGGATGTCATTTTTTTTTTTTTTTCTATTTTGACTACAAATTTTATAATCACAAGGGGACAAAATTAACATGCATGGTTCCACGTCTAAAACTCACTTGCTAATTAAAATTTAGTTTCTCACATTTCCACCTTTCAAAATTATTTTGAACATTAATAAGATAATTTGTGGATCATATTACATTGTTTTGCACAATATTTTTGTATAATGTATTTGAAATATATCACTATATCATATTTTTACTTATGCTAAGTCAAATTATTGATATCACGACAAATCGCTAAAATTTTATTTATACATACCCACTCTAATAAACGTGTAAGCGCAACACATCTGACATCCAAACTGAATGATGCTAATTTTATATTTTCATGGATGATACATAATTTTAAAATAATGTTTGTTTGACTTGACATTGTTTGAAGGTAACGTCCTATAATTTACTTAAGTTCTTGCAACATACTTTCATAAAAATGCTCTTGCAACATTATTTACTTTTATTTGTATTGTTAAAATTAATATATAATTTGTAGATATAAAACCTAAATCATGGTATGCTCTAATTATATATTAATTTGCATTTTGTGCGTCTACATGGCCTTTTGAGCTCCACTTGGTCCCAAACAAATGAAAATGAAGAAGAAAACTAGCAAGACTCCTTAGTTTAGGACCCCAAAATTCGATTATATATATGGTATGATCATAGTCAACAATCACAACTCATAGATTTGAAAACATATTTAGTTCAAACATGCAATGCATGCAAGAGCATGTTAAGGGTATTGTGTAAATTCAATATTTTATAATGAACTCAAAATTATTAGAGACGGTGACAAGTTGGGGAATTATCTATTTTAATTCTCACACGAAGTGTTTAAGCTAATTGGTGAGATTATCAAAATCTCAAAGAGATTAGCCGAAAACGTTGGACTTTATTAGGCGATATTCTTGAAAATGTCAAAATCCACCACCAAACTCATTTGATTTATTCAATAATTAGCGGTAGTTTCATCATTGACATCAAAATTATATTAGTCTTTGTCTCCATTTTGCATGACACCGGTCACTAACTTTTATAATATATATTAATCTTAAGGGTAAAATGTATATCAGTTAACTTCAATACTACGTAGTTTTGTTCCAATTTTAACGTTAGAAAATTAATTATATCCTCCTCCACCGCCGCAGTTGCTGCTTGTTCTTCTGCCTCTGTCTCTCTGTAACTGTAGTCATCAACTCATCATCATCGCCTCCGCCGTCCTCTACCAATCTTCGCCGTCAATTATTTAGCCTCACCGCCCATCTTCGCTCAATTTCACAATCACTGCGTCGTTTTATATGTTTGATCAAAACCCAAATGTAAAATTTTATTGAATCCTTGTTTGCTCTTGCGGAAGTCGTCGCCAGAATCACCAATTGATTAATGCAGTTGCGGCAAATTTAGGAGATCACTGATTCACGCAGCAATGGATCAATGTTCAGGTAATACAAAACACCTTTCACCTGTTAATTGGCTTATGTACGTATGTTTTGAAACTAATTATTATCTTTTTGTTTGGCTTTGTATCTGCCGACGACACCGTATTGATGTGTCTTTCTCAGATCCAATTACTTCTCTTCAATGCAGCAAAGAATCAATCAGGTAAATTAAAACACTCACTTGTTTAACTGGCCTCTTGTACTTGTACATTTGTTTTGGTTGACATCAAACACAATAACAATAATACAAGCTAACAATCAATCAATCTGATTTCACACCATTGCATAAATTAATTGATAGGTCATAGTGGGGTGTTAGTAAAATTTAATACTCCAGTTCATCAATATGCACAATTTAGTGTAAGTATATCATTTGGAATTTTTCTCTAATATGTTTGTCACAAATGGAGTTTTTAATTGTGTTTTTTTGAATGATGTATGATATTGTTTTCAATTTTAGTAAAATATTTGTGTTTAAATGTTGTATATCTTTAATTCATTTGATTTAGTTAGAATGAAAGGGACAATGTAACGCGCTAATTAAAGTTTAGTTTGTATCCAAAATGAAAATTAAACTGTGGTACTCATAAGATTTAAATTATTAACATATTCTTTTTTTGAAAGAATGAAAATAACATATTCTAACTCTAGAATAATTAATATATAATCTCATATCATAAAAAATTCACCACCAAAAAAGAATGAGAGGGTCAATCAAAGAACATTGAATTAATTTAAATGGGCCTTTAAAAATATGATCATAATGTTGGTGTTTGACTATTATGAATGTCACCTTATAAACTGAACCGATGGATAACTAATAGTGCCGGCCATGGTTATTTTAACTATTAAGCTCTTGTACAACTTCATTTAAATGAATGTGTTGATAGAATACTCAAATTATTAAATTAAATATTAGTGAGAGAACGTATTAGAGTATCACACGTAATTCAAAATATATAAGTTATTAGTAACTGTAAAAATTAACTTAATTAAAATGTTAAATTGATAGCTAAAATTATACGTTCTCTCTCTTATAAATCTATTTTCGTTTTTCTTGTGGCCCATGCATAAGTCCACTTTTGTGTTGTGCTGAAATTTAATATAAGTGACAATATGACTCGGACTTGAGACTTTTAGTCACTAATATTCTATTTCATGTAAGGAATCGATTCAAATAGAAGATTAAACTGATAGTTAAAGACATAATGTTAGTTTTATACTGTAACAATAATCCACATATCAATTTTATCCATACGTAAAATGCATGTTTAAATTGAAGAAACTTAGTTTAAAATATGACACAAACAATTTGAACACGACATTTTCATAAAAGTACACAATCCAAAAAAAAAAAAAAAAAAAAAGAACTCCCATATTTTCAAGGCATCTCACGCCAATACGCCATGCACGTTCTCTTTAATTAAACTTGGTGACATGAGTAGACTTCATTTTATGGTTTATATATATTTACCTTATTTATCCTTAAAATATACGTAAACTAGCTTAGTTATTGTTTACGCATAAACCATGTTGCATGTTGATGGAAGGCGAAGGCGGCTCACATAATGAAATTTGAGACCAAGCAACCTCATAAACTATTACGTTTTGGTATCATCGTGAGCTGTATATATAAAAAAAAACAAAACAAATTAAATGGAGCATTTACGTACGAACGACGTTATTTTATATAAATTGACGGTGTGAACGTTGTTGCAGGTCAACGTAATCGAGAGGCAACAAAACAACCATAGGCGATGTCAGTGGCTGCGCACACAACACCACCCAATATAGAGCCAACCGGCCATGCACTACTATACAAATATACAATCCGCATCAAATTTTCGAAGCCGCATATATATACCAATATATATTAACGTAATATAAATATGTATGGACCAAGTATTGTTGTGATCGAGAATGAGCCACAAATCACAATATATATGGACTCACGTATATATGTATTTACTATCTAGGTGTTACAAGGAATCTATGTATCTATCTAGATATAGATGCTCCCATGACTTCCACATGCAGCTACTATATATTGTTTATTAGCCCCACACACTACACATTTTATAAATAATATATGTATAGTGACTTGAAAAAGTTTCGTCTCACCAATACCACTCATTTGAAAAAATGCCAAACTTTTCATTAGTTATTGTAGACACGGTTTGATTTGCTTTCTAGTGTTTGGAATTATTTAGTTAATTAAGTGCTGCTTTAATTTTATGTAACTTTCTTATGTGGAACTCGCATAATTAGTTGAATGTATATGAGCCTGAGTGGTATTGGCACTCTCTTATAAAGAGAAATGCTCACAGTTTTCTTTGAAGTTATAATGAGTTGAAATACATTCATTATATGGTGGAAAAAAAACAGTAAATGAGTGGACATGATATATATATATATATATATATATGTAAGGTTTAAGAGGAAAACGGGATACTCATTCGAGTCAGAAATGATTGAGAAAACTTTTGTCAATTGACTCACACGCATGATCCCTGTAAAGTACTTAATTAATTATACGAGAGGGAGACCTACTGGACGGTGCATAATATACAAATGGGCTGGTTAGTGATGGAGCTTTCGCATAAGAAAGATGGACCATTTTGTTGAAGTTCAACTACAAATGATGCCTTAGTTTGAATATCTATTTCCATTTCCAAAGATATGGTAGGACCCCACATTTTGATTGGATTTCTGAAAGCGTAGTTGATTTGAGTTATTGTGTGCTCAATCCCAATGCCATTTTATGGATGCATGGTCTCACAAAACAAGACATTCATTCATTCAAATACTCCATCAACGTACAATGCCTAACTTGTGCATGCATTGTACTGCAACTTTCTTGTTGAAATTACAACTAGTTTCCTTTCTACCAATGCTTCAATGGTCGAGTTGTATAACATTTAGATTTTACACGAGTTTGGTTGGTGACCTTAACGTTTTGAGATTATATTCAATTTTGTCATTTCATAAAATTATTTTGAGAAAAAAAGAAGAAGAAATTAGTTAGTGTGGTATGTTTACTATTATATGACCATAATCACGTGTTAAGAGATCCTAACTAACTTTTTATAAGAATATTATTGACAATTCATACATAACTTACTAGAAAAGGAAACAATACACTCATTTTGAGATAAAAATGCAAGAGAATTAAGATACTCATTTTAGGACAGAGAGAATATTAAATTATCCAAGGACATATTTATAGATATAAATTTATTTTCAAAACAATATTTATCAAAATGTCTACTAACATACCAAACAACCGCCCTATTATATTTATTTTGTTGACTTGCTTGGTCAAAATGAAAAATTTCCAACTCTAGACCATTTTTTTTTCATTCCAATGTCTATGTTCATCCTTTCACAATTTTGTTTTTGCCAAAACACATTTTTTTATCAAACACCTTCAAGTTTAGGATGTACTAAATATACACTCGTTTTTCATACAACTTCCAATCTTGCAGCAGACTTGTCAAACAAGCGCTTATGGGAACTTCTTCATGACTGCACAAATGACCCAAAAATTGCTTGAAAGCAGTCACTCAGGCCTCACCTGATGTGTTGGTTATTCTGCAGCTTCTGCAGGTCAAGAAGTGTTACCAAGCGACGTTCCATCTATTAATAAATTGAATCATTTATCAACTGCCCCGGGACATAAGTAAGCAAAATCCGGGGCAGCTGGTACTGTCATTCACATACATTAATTACAGCAAGATCACTGTGGAGAAGGTTTATAGTTGGTTCAATCAGAAAGTGGTGTGCCAGATAGCTCCATCATCCTCACCACAGCGCCGGTGCACTTCCTCCATTCTCTCCACTGATTTGCAAATGCCACTGCAGCTCCAATCAAATGACGCCGCACATGGATTCCCTGCTTGAGCCTTCCACTCGCATTCTGCAACCAACCAGTGTATATATATATATATAGCAACATATGGTATATAGGCTATGGAATGCATGATACACAGATAAGTGAAACCAGTGCTTACCCGGGGGAGTCCCACAGCAAAGACTTCGATCATCAATGTGCTCGACATCAAGACCGATGAACCAAGAACCCAGAGAGACATCTTCGTTTGCAAATTTATGAAGTATATGCCTATAAAGGAAAGATACCATATACTAATAGTTCAGCTTTCAAGTCATAGATACAAGTGTATATATTATAAGATGATGTTCTGATGTGAAGGGTTTACCTATTTACTGATATATAAGTTGCCAAATCTTTTGAGAGAGCGTATATTTGTCCTGTTGCGTGCCTGAAATACTTATTTCCCTCCTCGCCAAATTTCCAGTATTCTGGTTCATGGTACTTGACCCCTCTGCACAAGTTATCCAGTGTATCTGGTAAATGATACATACAAGAGATAGCTAATCCGGCAGATCACAACAATGTGACTACTTACTTCTGTGCAAGGACAGGGCCAGACTTCATACAGCCAATATAAACACGGGGTTTAGATCTATGGCGAGCCAAGGTAGAACCCACCATACCTGTCAAAATTTGAAAATCCATAGAAATGCATCGTTCTCAAATTGCATATACAGTAACGTTCTTTTATCTATATTAGAGACGTGTGAGAATACTGATCAACTAACCAAGATTTATGTGAACATCATCATCAACTTTGATGAAGAATTCGGCATCCCATCTAGCAACAGCAGTTGAAAAGTAAATTTGGGTTTTTGAGGACAACTCATGATATCCTTCTACATGGTTCTGCAGGATGAATAAAAGTTCAGGGAAATTGGATATTTTTTTTCAATGAGGAAAGTTAATCTACTGTTTTGATGACTTTGAACTAGGAAAATTATAGCATGCATCATGAGTCATGACAAATATCTGTTTCACGCATTTTGTGTGAAACTGAAATAATCGAACAAAACGATGAGGTACAAGTAGTAAAGAAAGTTAAAAATGTAACATACAAGTCGCAGAAAATCTTTATGTTGCTCTTCTTCTGCCTCAATAGCACGATCCAAAACACCACCTGGACTTGCACTGAAGATTACAAATTATTTGACATATATAAGACAAAATCAAGACCTGAATCAATTTAGACATAAATATCACATAAAAACCCCCTTCAAAATTTCACATGAGTTACCTGTGCCCTATGACAAAACGTATTATAATCCCCTTCTCTTTCTCTAACTTCTTTAACTCTTCCCCTAAAAAAACATCAGCAAAATGAGGGAACTAAATTATATTAGTATCTGATACAGTTCATGTGAGAGAACAAGCTTTTCATTCAACCTTGTGGCATCCAGGTTTGTCTGATCGAATCCCTGCGCTTTCTGCTGCTCAACGCAGTCATGATTCCCATTACAATGAAAATCTTCTGGCGCCTCTTTAATTGCTCATTTCCTGGTTGTATCACAATAGGAGATGCTTCTTCACTTCCACCTTTGGCAGCTCTAGCTGCAGCAAGCTGCATCTCCAAAGAGGAGATTGTTTTGTCCAAGGTCCTGAAAGAGTTGTAACATAAATAGTATTTATGGTAAGAACCAAATCAAGGTCTTTACAGTTAACACAACATACATAAGAATGCCTAGCTTGGAGTCATGTTAGACCAAAGTGAAGTTAAAAGCTGAAGTCATTGAGAAGGATAAAGAAAGTTACTTGATTACATCATGAGTTTGTGAGACTTGAGAAAGGATGTCTCCAGGCTCAACAGAAGCTTCCTGCAATGACATAAAAAGAACCGTGTAAACAGATGATGAAAGAAATGGAATCTACGGAAACACTGATCTCGTGACTTACATTCTTCTCACAATTAACTAAAGGACGGAGGGTTGTAATTTGTTGTTTTTCTGCTGCCGAAGGCTCGCTATCTGTTTCAGTTGTATCGGGGATATCCCAAAATCTATAAACATTTAACCGATTGTTAAAACACATTTTTTTCAATTAAAAAGACTCTACTAGATGTGCAAGGATAGGAAGGTGATATGGAAACAGACACCCCAACCAGCACAGAACAGTGCAGATTTCCCTATGCTTAATCTAGAAAATAAATGCTGTAGAAACCAATACATTAATTACACTTATAATATTAATGCAGCTCAATGCAAAGAAGTCCTTTTGAAATTATGAGCATTTACTGAAGTTGATCATATAACTGCAATCACAAATTATTAGGTGTCTAAGCCATATGAAGCAAGAGATGAACTTGCAAGAAGCAACATGAGGATCTGTTTAATATTATGGATAATTGCCCACGCATCAGGTGGCTTGAGACTAAGGTTATGCAATATCATGAACAAATGTGTCACTTTATGAACTTCATGGCATTCAAGCCCACCTCACTGTATGCTTGAAATTGAATGAAGCCTAAAATGAAACAAAGGGTCCATATGTATGAACTGGATAACATCCATGAATTGGATTTGTGTGCAGATTAAATAATAAGCTTCAACATGAGATGAAACGGAAATGGGCAGTTTCTATTTCTAGGTAGAGTTACATCATCACACCAACACTCCATCTAAAAGGAAAATTCAAATGCAACGATTGTGTACGTAGAGCTGTAGAAAGACAAGCACATTTTGTATGGGGTTCTTTCTAGGATAGCTTGGGATAAAGTTTGAAGAAATCTAAATAAAAAACATGTCGCAATATACTACCCTCTATCTAATTCAAATAAACTTTCTTAATTGATCTGCATTTTCTCATAAATCCACCACAACTTCCAAGCCTTTCTTTTCCTGTTTTAGTCCCTCAAACTCTTGAAATAGTTGGTGTTGGCTGACATCAAACAATATTCAACTACTTGCTCACTGAAACCCCTATGCTGCAGATCACTCTCAGACTCAGTCACCAGTTCCACACCTCCGTACTCAGGCAAAGGATTAATAAACTCTCTAAGCTAATGCAGCTTGCAAATTCTACACATCCGGAATTAAAAGTTCCAACTCAGAATGAATAAGGCCACCATTGTCCAAAGTCCAAAGCAAAACCAAGCACCACCCATTAACCACACAGTACTGACCACAAAAGCCACTAAATCATCCAAGTACTCCAAATCTAGCTTTATCCATAGGCAAGTGAAGCACTACTGCAGCCATTACTTGCATTCTAGAATCCATTCAACAAGGAAACCAATTATAGTCAAGAGAACAGTGAATCCATAAGCCAGAAGGCCAATCTCAATAATAAAAAAATAAAAAAAAACAAATCTTTTAGGCATTGTTCTATACCAGACTGCCTGAATTCTCCGGTCATCTAAATGCAAAAAAGAGATGTGAAAAACAACAAATTGATTTGCAGATCACGAAATAACACTGAACCCCATTTTACACAAGAGCACAAAATGTAAAAGCTGGTCTTTCCATTTTCCAAAAGAAGATCTTGAACATTTAGTACTCGGGAGAGTGAGAGAGTGAGAGAGAGAGAAGGGACCTGCCTGTTGTTGACAACAAGAACTCCCAAGAAGAAGCTGGCAATGCAGAAGAGAGCAACCCATCTGGTGGAAAAACCAGGTACAGGCTTGTTAGGCCTGCTGAGACCCATTTCTTGTACGAAAAGGCTTCAGCTTGAAGAAAGTTTACACTTTTAACCCATAGAGCGTTACAAGGAAGGAACAAGTGACGACCTCATTTGAGAGAGAAAAAGAAGAAAAGGGCAAGGAGAAACAAAGTAAAGGTCCTGATGAGGAGAGAAACAGAGACTGAAATTGAAGTGAAATACAGGTAACGGGTTTGCTTTTTGTATAAACTCAATCAAAATCAGTGGGAGAATGGGCAGCTTCGTATTTATATTCCATTTCCTTCAATTGTTTTCTCTTTCCCACACAAACTTTAATAATAAAAAATAATGCAATGCCAAAACAGTCACTACTTTGATTACCAATAATGCCCCCTATGATGTCTGCGCCGTGTCTCCTTTTTCTAGCACGAGTAGTAAGTATGACAATAAAATTGTAAATCATATATGATAATAATAGTTGCAGTTTGTAAAAAAAAAAAATAGTTACAGTTTTATTAGCTACTAATAGAGGAGCTGCAAAGCTTACGGGTTTTGATCTTTTGCACTAACGTCAGCGTCCACGTCAGCATTTTTGTTCACGTATGCAAGACTTAACGATTTTTTCTGCGTACCAATTTGTCTATCCGGCCAAAGTTTGGGTAAAAAAAAATGGTTATCCCTGTTTTATTTTGCTAATGTTTTAGTTTTTGGTAATGGGTTGGACTGCTATTGCTTGGGTTTTGGGCTTTCCTTAACATGTATATATTTATGTTTGTTTTTTGGGTTGCTGGGCCACGTTAATTGGGTTAGTATTTTAAGTTGATTAGTTATTGTTTTAAATAATTAAATTAATAGCTTAGTATATAGCTATTTAAAGTTAGCATTTTGTATGCACTGTGAATATTTTGTGTGTTAGTTATTCAAAAGAAAATTTCAAAAAAGATTTTATTTACATTTTGTGGTGTCTCGGCTTCTTAGCCATTTAAAATCCAAAAAACATTTTCAAACATTCTTGCTTTGAAACAATTAAAAATTCAATTGGTGAACACATGTCCATGAAACAGACTTTTTCTAGTCAAGTTTAGGGATCGCTTTGGCGTGAAACATTTTTGTTCGACTATTGTGTTAGCTTTCGGTATGTAATCGGAAGCTATCCAATTATTGTGACTCTAATTTTATATATGTTAATTTGTTTGTAAGTTTATTGTATATAGGATATTTCATTTAGCCTGCATGTCGCATGATTCTATTTTTGCATTTATATGTACATATATTTCTCCTACATGTCACTTTCACATGCACATATATATTTAAATTGCTCACATGTCATACTCACATGCTCATCATATTGGCTCA
>JAYMTH010001243.1:0-15694 GCA_036897465.1 Pelargonium australe | reverse complement strand
TGGGCACAATAAAGGATTGGGTACCAAATTGAGTCTGGAATAAAAGTTTGGGTACTAAAAAAAGGGTTATCCCTTTTATTTATTTAGTTTGTTTAATTGAAACATTTTGTTAAAAAAAAAATCCTAAAAAATAAACATTAATAATTAAAACTCTATTACAATAAGTTCACATCTGCGGCTCTCTGCTTTGTAGCAGTGCTGGTTTTATGAGGGTTTTGTAATTAAAGGAGTGAAAGGCGGCAGCAAGTGCAGGGAGACAATGATAGTCGACGGTAACCGACGAAAGAGGAGCGACAATGGTACGAGCAAGGCGAGGGAGTGTGGATCTGATCGGAATCGGATCGGCTCATGGGTCAGTATGACAGGGGTGATGGAACCCAGTTAGGCACGGTCCGCTTGGGGGTGACGACCCACTGGCAAGGTGGCGGGTCAAAGTCCAAAGTAGTTGTTTGGAGTTTTGTGCTCGTTCGTCAGGTTTGAGGAGTATTTGGGTTTATGTTTTTGCTGTTGGAGTTGTTAGAGTGTTATGGATTGCTACTTCAGTTTGGGTTGTTGATTATTTGGGTTTATGTTGTCACTGTTGGCTAATGTCGAGAATGATTAATTTTCCAGGTTTTGAAATCAGCGAGTTAGCTTCTTACAGGTGTTTACAGGTTTCTAACTCCATGTCTGATTTCGGTAGGTTTCCACTAGAATTTCTGGTTGTAATCTACATATTGATTATGATTGATTAATAAGAATACTCTAAAACTCTATTACATAATGGTAACTATAATATAAAATTAGGTAACTGACACATAAACCCTATTAAGTACGTACGTGTTTCTCATTCTTCTCTTGATAAAAATTTGATGCATGCATGACTTGATTCATAATATCTCATATAGTTTGTTTGAGTATCTTGTGAACTAATATAGTTCGATGTTTATATTTTTTGCTAATTATTTTTTTCAACTAATATTGTTAATTGATTTTAACTAATAATAAAAGATGTGTAATCGTGACTTGTATTATATATATTTCTGTATAAGTACATGTAGTATAATTTTTACATTTTGCTATACAATTTTTTATTTTAATGTTTACGATATATAGTTTTTTCTTACCTTGAACTATTAACTTTCATTAAATAGAAAAATTAGGGATTACATAACATAAAAAGGAAATAACACTATTAGTAAGTAACCAAACTATTGACCAATAAAGAAATAATCTAAGAAAAACATGGAAACATCCACAGTTTTATTAGTTTTGATTATAGATTATATCTTGCGCTGCAAGAAAAGTGCTGCAAATATATTTTCTTGCAGCGCAAGATATAAAGTAGTATTAATAGGTTTGTGAAGCCAATCCTCAGCTCCCGCCTCCGCCGAGCAACGCCATCTGCAAGAAACTTTTTGTAATCACATTGGGGTTTATTAATTTCAACATCTTCTTCTTCTTCAGTCTCTGCTAGGGTTTCTCTGCGACAGCAGAGATGGCTAATCGATTTACACGTTTAGCAATTGTGAGCTCCGATCGGTGCAAGCCTGAAAAGTGTCGCCAGGAGTGCAAAAAGAGCTGCCCTGTGGTCAAAACTGGTATAATTGTTTCTTTATTTGCTTTTAATTCGAACCTGATGTTGCGTTCTTTGGTGTATGAATTCGCAAATCTATTGCGTAAATGTAGTTAATTTTTCATTCACTTGCAGGCAAATTGTGCATTGAGATTTCTGGGGCACCCAAGCTTGCCTTCATCTCTGAAGAATTGTGTATTGGATGTGGTATTTGTGTGAAGATTAATAAAAAAATATTATTTATTTATTTATTGGTGTTTTTTGTTTTATGAGGTTTTATGAGATATGTGTTACTGAGTGTTTAACCTTTTGTTAATACAGAAATGTCCATTTGAAGCAATCCAGATTATCAACTTGCCGAAAGATTTAGATAAGGATACAACCCATCGTTATGGAGCTAATACTTTTAAATTGCACAGGTTGGGTTACTACTGTATTAACTTAGAATTGTGGTTTTATGTTTTCTGTAGTTTCAGAAGTGGAAATTTGCAATTACAGGTTACCAGTCCCAAGACCTGGACAAGTTCTTGGCTTGGTCGGTACTAACGGTATTGGGAAGTCAACTGCCCTCAAAGTCTTGGCTGGCAAGCTCAAACCAAATTTGGGTCGTTTCGATGTAATACTCTTTGATCACAATTTTCTATTTGTTCTCCTGGATGCATACATGTTTACCTTCTTTCATGATTCTTTTCCAGAATCCCCCGGATTGGCCAGAAATCCTGACATACTTCCGAGGATCTGAACTGCAGAATTATTTCACCCGTATCTTGGAAGATAATCTGAAGGTGCCTTTCAAGTTGGACATATTCTAAAATAGTTTCAAATGTTCATTATATGTGTGATTAACTTATAGCAATGTTGTCTTTTTGGTTATTTATAATTCATTAGGATTATCCACTGGAGGCATATTTTATTGTTTCTCTCCTTTGTTACTAATGTATTAATCCTTTCCTGTTTAGCAATGTTTACCCTGATGCTTGATACCCTCTAATAGTTCCTTGGTTGTGCAAGTCTGTTTACTAATGTTGCTAAAGGAGAATTGTATATAACTTGTCCTGTACGTAATTTTATTTTTGTAGATTTGGGTAGTATGATGTCTTTGAAGTTTAAGTTGGACTAATGAATGCTGACTTACAGTTGTGTTGAATAGGGTATTAGAATTGTCTTCCGATACTTTACACTGCCATGTGTAAATACTTGCATAACGCTATACATTGGAATTACTAATAAGGAATGCCAGGGCCCTATATTTTTGCAGCTCACAATTGTCCTTTGCAATTAACTAGTTGATCAAAACTCATAAATCACCAAAACAAACTGATGAATAAAAGAATATTGACTATAATTTTTAATACTTATGTTTTGAGTTGTAAGAAGCAGAATGCGCTCTAATCTATTTTTAATAGTTATATTGCCATCAGTCTATGATTGTCTTTCCACCCTGGTCAAGTCAGCACGTCGTGCATTGTGGATATTATGATATTTTTTATCTTGTGAAAGTTTATGTAATAGAAAATTTTCTATTTGGCAGGCTATTATCAAGCCACAATATCTTGATAATATTCGAAGAGATGTTCAAGGCAATGTTGGGCAGGTGCTTGAGCAAAAAGATGAGAGAGATGTGAAGGCAGAGCTTTGTTTTGATCTTGAGCTGAATCAGGTCATAGATCGAAAAGTAAGGGAATTGTCTGGTGGAGAGCTCCAGAGGTTTGCTATTGCTGTTGTCGCCATACAGAATGCAGAGATATACATGTTTGATGAACCTTCAAGTTATCTTGATGTAAAGCAGAGGCTTAAAGCTGCCCAAGTTATCCGTTCTTTGCTCAGGCCTAATAGGTTTGCCTCCTGTCATCTTTGTAGTCTTCAAGTCTTTCCTATCTGTACTCTATCTTTGTTACTTACAATTTGAATTTCAGCTATGTGATTGTCGTGGAGCATGATCTCAGTGTCCTAGATTACTTATCAGACTTCATTTGCTGCTTATATGGGAAGCCTGGTGCATATGGAGTTGTAACTCTTCCTTTCTCAGTCAGAGAAGGAATCAATATATTCTTGGCAGGATTTGTCCCTACTGAAAACCTACGGTTTCGGGGTGAGTCTCTCACATTCAAGGTAGGTCTGTTTCATTTGTAGATGTAGCGGGACTTTATTTCTGTACATTCTCATTCTAGTTCTTGCTTTCTATAGGTGGCTCAGAATCCACAGGAAAGTACTGAGGAAATTGAGACTTATGCACGATATAGATATCCAACTATGACCAAAACTCGGGAAAATTTCAAGCTTCGTGTGGTTGAGGGTGAATTTACTGATTCTCAGATTGTTGTAATGCTTGGCGAGAACGGGACAGGGAAGACAACATTTATTTGCATGCTGGTATTCCTATTTTTGGGTATTCTGTACAGTGTACTTAATCCTTATTATCATAAATTTTTGTTGTCTTTTGAAGTTCTTATCTTGTTTTTCTTTTTCTTTTTTGCAGGCTGGTTTATCGAAACCTGATTCTGTAGAAGGTTCTGATGTGGATATACCAGAGTTCAATGTTTCTTACAAGCCCCAGCAGATCAGTGGGAATTTTCCTCATAGTGTCAGACAATTGCTCCATCAGAAAATACGGGATTCATATACACATCCTCAGTTTATTTCTGATGTAATGAAGCCTCTTCTCATTGAACAATTATTGGATCAAGAAGTTGAGAAACTTTCTGGGGGAGAGTTGCAAAGAGTCGCATTATGTCTATGCCTTGGGAAGGTAAACATTTCTTGTTGTGGTGTTGTATACTCCATTGTTTGAGTGCGAAGTTTATCAACCCTATCATCATCATCATCATTTTAAGATAGTTAATTATAATCTTTATTCATGCTGCAGCCAGCTGACATATATCTGATAGATGAACCAAGTGCAAATCTAGACTCGGAACAGCTTATTGTTGCTTCGAAAGTCATAAAGAGGTTTATCCTCCATTCTAAGAAAACGGCATTCGTTGTGGAGCATGATTTTATAATGGCAACATATCTGGCTGATAGAGTCATTGTGTATGAGGGAAAACCGTCACGTGATTGTGTTGCAAATGCTCCTCAGTCATTGCTAACTGGGATGAATCTGTTTTTATCTGTAAGTTTACTCTAACTCTGTCATGGGGAATTGGGAGTTTATAAAGATGATACTAATGCATTTTAGTTTTTCTACTTTGTAGCATCTGGATATCACATTTAGGCGTGATCCAACGAACTACCGTCCAAGAATCAACAAATTGGACTCAACCAAGGATAGGGAGCAAAAATCAGCTGGGTCGTATTATTATCTGGATGACTAAAATATGAATAGACCCGGTTTGCTCAAATTTATCCGCACATGTACGTAGTTGCAGAAAGTCGATGTTGATCAGATGTCTGCAGGAGGCTATTCGAAGCTCAAACCGTTGGCTATGGTATCTCTCTCAGCCTACTGATCACTACTGAAGAGGTTTGCTGGTAAGCCTGCAGTATATTCATTGAGGCTTGCTGGTTCAAAATGTTTGTTCCCCAGTTTTGATTATGACTTGAGTTAGATATACCATTCAAGTGTTCAGTTTGTTTTATTGGTGCATCAAGCATTGTATTTGACTAGAAGAGTGAGGCTTATTTTTAGACTTGGAGGTGAGGAATCAATAGTGTTAAACTTAGGTGTTTGGTATTATTATTTTTTACATCAACTACTAAATTTAATTTAGTACAATTGATTCTACTTTTTCTTTTCTGGGTTAGTTGCATGATGAGAAATTATACTCCTCTATATTTATTTAATGAGTGTCATCTTTCTCTTGAATTTTTTTTTTCTTCTAAAAGTGAGTGTCTTCTTTCGTTTTTATGGAAAAAGTACCACAGGGGTCCCTGAAGTTTCTAAAGTATTCCGTTCGTGTCATCATAATTCAAAGTGTTCCGTTGAGGTCGTAGTTGATTGAATTCTGTTCCCACAAAGGTCATTCCGTCAAATGACTCACAAAATTCGTTAAATTGACTGGCAGTGTTAAAATTAAATTGAAAAGCAATATATAAAACATGATTTTATTATTTTGCCCTTGATATTTTTTTATTTTTTTAATTTGGTCATCTTCTTCCTCATGCCCTCTCTCTCGTCTCTTTATATTGTAACTATCAAAATTATTAGAGATGACCTAAATTTATCAAAGATCTATAAACTTAAAAAAATAAAAAAACAAAAAATGAAATCAGCTAATTACCTTGTTGGAGACTGATTGGGTCGAATTTGGCAAGGCCCCAAATCATATTTGTTGGTCTCGATAACTCGCTCCGCTCCCGCTAATTTAATGTTATAACAAACTAAACCGACTAAATCACTGCCACGCCCCTGGCACGTGTACCAATTTTTGGTGATGGGTTTTTGAGTTTTTGTCTTCTTCAAGCTTGAGGTATAAAAAAATAAATTTTTTGCTTATGGGTTTGTTCCTTTTCTCTACTATATAAAGACCAAAGTTTGTAACTTTACAAGAAGAGCTTGCTAGATAGATAGATAGATAGATACATTTTTTTTTTTTTATGCTACTATTAGGGATTTTCTTTCTTGTTTTGGTGAAAATGGAGTTCATGTGGTTGAATTTGGTTGCTATTTTATATGATTTTGACTTTATTAGGCATGAAAAATGGTCTCTTAAAACCCAACATTCACGTTTCAAGATTCCGGCGACAGTCTGCAGAATCCGGCGAAACTCACGAAGAAGACCAAAGTTGAGGGCAATTTTGCCATTTAGGAAAAATATTGAGCATGTGCACGACACATAATTCACTAAAGATCATTTTCTGTTATACATAACTGACGGATAGAATTTTGAAAATGATAAAATAGATAATAGTTACAAGAATGCTAACTGAAATGAAAGTTTACCATGAAATATCAAACTATATTTACCCCGTATATATATATATATATATACACACACTTAATTTCAATCATCTTTCATGTCATATTTTTGTTCTTAATTTTTTAAATTTTGTTTATCTTACTATGAGATCTGTAAGATTCAAAGATAATAACTATAATATTTAAGTTTATATTGTTATCTGTAAATTAGTATAACAACAAATCAGAGTGGCGCAGCGGAAGCGTGGTGGGCCCATAACCCACAGGTCCCTGGATCGAAACCAGGCTCTGATATTTTTATTTATTTTGGTTTTCCGTGGGCTAAGCCCATTGTAAAATTGGGCCCATACAAAACCCAAAGTTCCTGAACTATAATGATTTTTTTGAGCTAAGCCCATGATATAATTAGGTCAGTCCAAAATAAATGATACCAAATGTTGTGTTTTAAGTTCAATATTCACATTGTTTTCATATTCCGGATTTCCGATAATTGTGTGTTATCTCGTGCAAACAACATGTTCATCACCGATTTTTAGGAAGCTCAATATTTTTTGAAAACTTTTCTACAACATGGACAACACAGCTAGTTTGTCGTAGTTTTTTGAATCAAAATAAGCACATCGATCACTTAGTATATCTTCATTCAATCAAATCAACACCTTAATGTTTGAAGAGTGATGTCTTCATACTCGACACACATCATTTTATAGCACATTTGAGACAAATAACATTACATAATGGCAAAAGATATACATTTGTCTCATATGCATATATTATATTTACCTTTTTAAATTGATAAATGTATGCTACAATGTTAGTATTGTAAAATTACATGCATGTTGTACCAATTCTTTTTAAAAAGACACATCATTTTTTTTTTTTTATACAGAAAGGTGCCGAAATTCTTTCTTGCAATGGACTAAGGAACCTTTACAAGACGAATATATACAAGATTGAACAAGGAACCAATAAAAAGTGAGAGAAAAGAGAGAAGAACACATATGTCTGTATTCTTGTTTTTTTTTTTTTTTTTTTTTTTGGAATTTGGTACCCAGAAACGGTAGCAGAAACAAAAAATAAACCCATAAACAGATACAGCATACGCAGAACAGAACCAAAAACAAACAGGCACCATAAAATTGCTTTGATTCTACATGCAATGCTATTTTAGCCACATTCAAACTACAATATTTTCAGATTATGTGAATAAAAGGTAGAGAAGTAAAAAAATCCAATTTTATTTCATCATCAAACATCAAAATATCAACATGCAACAACCATGAATGTGATTTAGCGTTCATATAAGTAAACAAAATTGTACTAATCATACATGCAAAGCAAGATTATGTATTTAACGGTTTAATATCATGTGAGTACACGTGTTGCTTCGGTACTGTCTGATTTTACTATGAACTTTCATGTAGAATTATATATATGAAAAATAAAGAATATGACTCAAATATCTTATAGTTATGTAATAAAGTTTCAAGTCAAAGCTTGATGAGCTCTGCACGTTGCGTGGCTTCATGACAATGCTTGCCTTGCCTTCATCATTTTTAGCATCTAAAACCTGCCAAAACACACTAAACTACACCAAACACATCCATCATATCTAATAAAAACATTAAAACTATGTTAAATAAATAGGACTAAACTAGGATCAAATGTCAAGCATAAATATTGCAACATCATATATATGATTTGCTACCATCAAATCCCTCCACACTAGTGGACGAGTTGTAGACTCGTGAAGGTTTACAAAGGACAAACAAAGCAGAAAACAATATATACAAAACAAAACCATATTATGTAAAATCCTTTTTGTTTCAACCAAATGAATGTCTGGCATGACTTGTAATCACCCTATCAACTTAATCAAGCAAGTAAAATAAGACTCGCATCAATATTATACTCAAGATAATTCTTAACTCTTTCTCCAAATCCCATTCATATACGTTTACTTCACCAAACAGTGCATGCATAAAAAGAACGATCATGACTAACTAGTGAAAAAACTGTAGTTTAGCCATGGGTATGAAGAGTGTAGTGTTGGGTATGAAAAAATGTTACTTGCAAATATAAGAGTTAACACAAGTACCAAGATGTTAGATGATCACTTCTGTAGAAGCACTTCTTTACAGGTAGGGCGGAAGAGTTTTCACCCGAACCTGCAAATACTCCGAATTTGATCGCATTTTTCCTGGCTTACCCACACATTTTTTTATGCAAAACCCCCTCCTCTGGTGGGATGGATTATCCCATAAAAAGGCCCAGACCTCCTGGCACAAAAACATCTTATTGCATTTTTACACGTTGGGGTGGGCTAGAACAGACGAACTTGATTTTCGGCCAGGTTTGACATTAAAAACTTTCCATTTGGGTCGGGTCAGTAGCCCCCCACTCGCCCGTACATTTTCTATCCAAATACACAACCCAGCCCAAACCCAAGACAAAACCTAAGTTCCAGCTCTAGCTAGGAGTCACAAAATTCAACACATTCTTTTAAAGTTTCTTGTTTTACTATGTTACTTACTTTTCACTAACATAAAACAGTATGCAATATGTATATGGCTATCAACATCACAATTCTATTTCTTTCCTCTTACCCTGTAACTCAAACTATATAGTACTTCGGTCTCAAATACGGTCGCTAACAAGTTTGTGTAGGTGATAGTGATAGCAACTAGGCATACCGAAATCATAGTAAATGGCAAAATCACACAATTCAAACCAATTAACAAATGAACATTAAAGACAAAACCTTACCAGCAATGTTGATCGGTGTATTCACAAGTCTGAAGTATACGGTTGTAATTCCTGTGGCCTTCAGCCATCTATAAGCCGGAAAAGTATGCAAAACTTGCCCAAGAGAATAAAGGAAACGTGTGCGGTTGTGTGAAATTTTTACAGGTATGTGATGCGGGATTGGTGTGTAGTGTGTACATACAGTGGCAGGTGAAGAAAAGAGCTTGACAAAGGTAACTATGAAATAAGAGTCTACAAGGATTTGTTTCGTCAAGCGAATGAGTGTGTAACTGAGGCTGAGGCCCCACCGGCTTTATTCAGCGTTTTGAGGATGTCAGTAGCTATCCTTTTAGCCCGCGAGGTTCCACTCTGTGCAACTTTAGTGATAGTCCCGTTAGCTTTTTCCTCTTCGCCAATGTCCTTCAATATAGTATTGTCATAAAACCAAATTGTAGACAAGATAGCCACACATTTCTCTTTGTTGCGCTCACTAGTAGTCTCCTTTATGATGTTGAGCAAGTAAGGAACGGCCTTGAGCTCCACCATCTCCACATCAGCTTTGTGATGGCCAGAGAGTAATGCGAGGATCGACACCATCTCATCCACTAGCACAGACCCAGTGATGTTTTTCATAACTACTCTTACTGCCCCTCCATCGACAGCCCTCAATTTATTCTCCTGGATAAGACAGAGGCTGTATATTGCTAATGCAGCTTCCTTCATGACAAACATATCCCCACAGTCTAAAAGTTCAATCAGAGGTTTTACGGCATTTGCATTTCCTATTAGGATTTTGTTGCGCTCAAGAGATCCCAGTGATAACAGAGCTGCAGCAGCATTGGCTCTTGTAGTCATGGTTCCAGATTCCAAACAATCAACGAGCGTAGGGATAACATTGGGATTTTCTGCAACTATACGCTTGATATTATCATCTTGAATCGAAACGTTCAAAATCGTTGTGATTATATCGTCTTGGAGATCAGGGTCAGCATCAGCAACTCCGGGGATAAGTGGACTAAGCAATTGAGAAATCACGTCAGCACACTCAGTGATGAGAAATGATGGCATCTGCTCCGCTAGGAGCCGAATTTTTTTCGCAGCTTCTTTCTGATCTGAGGGGGAAGAGGACATCTTCTTGAGAAGTTGAGTCAAATCCTCTCTGTCTGCATGAGTGATCCCTTCCTCATCAGTAACTGGTTGAGGTAGTTCAAGTCCACGCTTCTTGCACCACTGTGAAATCATTTCTCGGACCAAGCAATTTGGTGTAAGGAAAGTATTGGAGAGGACTTGCTTGGTTTTAGGGCATGATTCGTGCCCTTCTTCGAGCCACCTCTGGATGTATGGCCGATCAAAAGTCTGCAAAACAATACAATTTTTTTATATATATAAAAAAAGGGACTATATAAACGTCATGTTATCACAGAGGGCAGCATCAAATTAAACCACAAGAAAGAACATCTCAAAGGTAGTAGAAACATCATAATAGCAAACTGAAAACTAGGAACTCTTGATACGATCTTCAGTTTTATAGCGACTACTTTTGGCTCCATAAGGGCTTCAAGATGAACAGTCCTAATATTATGAACAAAGAAACAGTGTTTATAGCTTTGAAATTTAATGACAAACACAATGTTGCAACAATTGTATGGAACATGAAGCAAACAAAAGATTTTCTACAGTTGATAAACCTCAATTCAAAACCTCACTCACTAGAGCACAATTTTCTGTCAGAAATCGCATTTTCTTTTATGCAAACACACACAACTTGGAATGAGAAACCATAACCCAGTAGCAAAATCAGATTACAATGAATGAATATTACAACAAGAAACACAAAAGAACTCAATTTCTTTTCTCAAAAGTTGAAAAATCAAAAGAACAAGAGCACAAAAAGAATTCAATTCCCAGAAACAAAGCATATGAAAACACAAAACCCAATCACAACTTTGTCAATCAATGGATCACATTTCTTCAAATAGCAAGAACAAAGAGGGTTTTAAATTGAAATTCAAACCTCCCCAGAAGCAGTGACAACAGGTTCTAACATGAGCTGTCTTGAAAGGGGACATTTGAAGTCCTCAGGAACAACCGACTTGTGCCTAAATTCCATGAGAGAACCCAGAATGTTGATGGCCTCCTCTATCGTCTCCTGCTTCACATCACCGCCTTGAAGAATTTCCATCATCAACACCTTCAAGTCCCTCTTCAACAGGTCTGCTTTCGCCATTTCAAAAACAAAACAATTAAGAATCGTTTTCTTGTCTTGCCGTTTGTTTGGCTGATTTTCTCGCTCTCTCACAGTGCGGGAAAATATTTGGGTTTTGGAGTTGAGACTCGAGACTTACTATATATATATATATATACACTCTGCTCTGCTGTGACTTGTGAGAGAAGAGAGTGATATTCTCACCGGTTTATTGGCTATGGTTCCATCAACATGCATTTTGATTGGTTAGTGTTGGGCGCAATCGTGCACAATCAATGGTTTTGATTAAATAAGGGTAATTTCATGTACATACTCCAATGTCAAAGAGAATGGCAAGCCAAAGTGCTGAAAATGCCCATTTTAGGAACGTGCCCCAGCACTGTCGTGATAGTATTGTAAGTCGTCACGACAACGGTCCGCCACAAGGCCCGAAATCTCATTTTTCCCGCTATGACGAAATGTTCCATATCCCAAAAGAGGCCAAGGAACTTAATGAATGTAGCCTTCCAAACCATTCCACGTGCTCTCCATTTCTTGGAACCATCTCGGGTTCATCTTAGAGGCTTCTAGGAGCTTGATCGTATGCCCCTGAGACGGAAGCATGCCAACTTGATATGAAAACTGCGTTTCTCCATGGTGATTTGGAAGAAGAGAGATCATGAACCAACTTGAAAGGTTCAGAGTCAATGGCAAAAAAGATCTTTTTTTGTAAGCTGAAGAGTAATTTGTATGGTCTCAAACAGACTCGATAATGGTACAAAAAGTTTGATTCTCTTATGGTTGTGCATGGATATGAAAGAACAACTTCGGACCACTGTGTGTTTGTGAAGAAATTTTCTGATGATGATTTTATCATTATACTTTTGTAAGTGGATGATATGTTGATTGTTGGTCGGAATATCAACAAGATTAACATATTGAAAAAAGAGCTAAGTAATTCTTTTGCTATGAAAGATTTGGGACCGACAAAACAAATTCTTGGTATTCATATCTCCATAGACAGAAAATATGGCAAGTTGTGGCCGTCTCAGGAAAGGTATATTGAGAAGGTATTGGACATGTTCAACATGACCCAAGCAAAACCAGTTAACTCTCCCCTTGTTAGTCACTTCAAGCTCAGCTCAAAGCAGTGTCCTACAAGTGAGTAAGACAAAGAAGAGATGCATAAGGTTCTTTATGCTGCAGAAGTTGGCAGTTTGATGTATGCCATGGTTTGCACAAGAGCACATCATACTCATGAAGTTGGAGTTGTCAGCAGATTTCTTGCCAATCCGAAAAAGAGAACACTAGGAATCAATGAAGTGAGTACTCGAGTATATAAAAGGGAACTTCAAAACAGAGGTTATGTTATGGTAATGGTATGTGTGCATTGAATGGGTACACTAATGCAGACATGGCAGATGATATTGATTCCCGAAAGTCTACTTCAGGGTACATGATGACTTTTGCTGAAGTAGCAGTATTTTGGCAATCCAAATTTGCAGAAATGTGTTGCATTATCTACCACTAAGGCTGAGTAGATTGCCATCACAAAAGCTAGCAAATAGATTTTCTGGATAAAGAAATTTCTCAAAGAGCTTGGTTTGAAGCAAGAGAAATATGTGTTGTATTGTGATAGTCAGAGCGTCATCTATCTCAGCAAGAACTCTACATTCCACTCTCGATCCAAACACATTGTGGTGCGGCTCTGGCAAGTATATCAGTGTCGACCTCGTAATATATAATGGTAAAGTCCGGGTTATCGTATCCACATGGAACTTGAGGCGATTTGTAGTGGTGTACTTAGTGTTGTGTAACTATCCTAAAAAAGCGTGTAAACAATGTCGGGGAACGGTGCTTGTGTGTGTAGTCGTGAACATGCAAAGAACATAAAGTACAAAATAATTGAAATACAAGAGAGATGAGATATGGTACCCATAGTTTGGAGAAGACGTGAGTCAGGATGCAATCAATCTTCACGAGATTGATGGGCTAATCTATTTTACCTAGTGTAATGAGTGTCGAGGTGGTCGCCCGAGCCTATTTTTACACACGATGATCCTTCGTATGGCTCATACACGACTTAGGGTGAAGTTGTCATTCTCTGTTTTCGCCTAGACATCATTTACGCCCCCAAGCATGTTATTGCAAGGGAGGTCGCGCATACACCCTGGCATGGTGTTCAGCTCGCACGTGGGCATGGAATGCTCTTATTGAATTAGCCATCTTTAGAGTCAATCCACTAAATAGCTCGATCCACACGAACCACCCTATGGTCAAGGCGTAGACCGTGCTATGATCCGAGTCGTGGATGATCAAGTCACTACAAGGCATTGCACCCAACGAGTCGTTACAACCACTTGATTCTTACTTAGTACACTAAGGTAATCAAATAAATCAAATCATCGCTCTACGATCAACTACATCCCTATCACTTAGGGATTAATTTATCATAGTCGTCATATAGACAAAAACGACATGAATCAACATAAGTAAATATAACATGAATAACATGAAATTAACAAATATTATCAAAAGCAATAAAAGCTTGAACATGTAAGGCGCAACCAAGATTTTTGGCGGCATGACCCTTCGTCGGCGCCCTGGTGCCTTCCCCCATCTGTGGTCGACCAAGCAATCATCTCCCATGGTTGTTCTGACACCCACAACCCCTGCAATGCCGCTTTCTTTTGCTGCAATAAAAAAAACGCCAGACGTTGATATTCGTCTACCGCAAATCATAGTTCCCTCCAAGCCGTCGGCAACCACATCCGACAGATTCCCGACCGTTCACTTCACCGTCCAGGAGGTTGCTGCAGCCGAGAGCCTCTTCAAGTGGGCTTTGGTTGCAAAATTCTCCCAGACCCGTCCCTCCACCAATTCCATTAGTGATCATATAGCTTCGACATGGGGCTTGAAGAACACTTCCGTGGTGGGACTCATCGACCCTCGTCACGTGTTGATTCGATGCTTATCAAAGGAGGACTTTGTTACAACATGGACTCGTGACAAATGGACTCCCAATTTTTCTACAAAGACAGAATCGACAAGGGTATCGGTGTGGCTCCGTCTCCCCTATTTGCTGATGCACTTCTTTGCCTCTGCGATGATCAATGAGGTTTTTAAACAAATTGGAAGATTCTTGAAGGTTGATGCGCGCACCGAATCTCTGTCTTACCCTATGTACGCCAAGGTTTGTGTCGACATGGACGTGTCCATCCCCATTCCATCTTGTGTGTGGGTTTCGGTGGGTACAGACTAGACGAATGGATTTTGGCAAAAGGTTGAGAAGGAGAGCAGCTATTCGTATTGTCAAACACTGCAAGTTACATGGTCACAATAAAATGGCTTGTCGCAAGATCTTGAAGAAGACAAACATGGGAAAGGACTCAGACCAACCCCATGTTACCACTGTCAATATGAAGAAGAAAGCTGACAATGTTGCACATTCTCAAGCCAAAGAACCTATAGTCGGTAATCATCAAAGGAATGCCTCTAATGTGGAAGCTAAGAAAGTTCATTTTCAAGCCAAATCAATTGTGCATGGGGATGGTTCTCAATCTTTAAGACAACAAGCTTACGGAGGTACCTTTGGGTACTGAAATTTGGGAGGTGGTAAGTGGTTTTAACAAGGATAGCGCGCTAGGTCCAGATGGCTTTACGGGAAATTTCTTTGTCACATGTTAGAGCATTGTGGGGCACGACGTGATCGAAGCAATTCAAGTCTTTTTTTAGAGGCGAGCTGCTGCCCAAAAGCTATACTTCGACTCTCCTTATGCTGCTCCCTAAAGTGGATGTCCCGACGTCTTTCGGTGAGTATAGGCCGATCAGTTTATGTAATTTTTTATATAAAGTGGCAGTGAAAATTATTAATGACAGGTTGGCAAGCTAGCCTGTTGAACGATTTTGTTACTCTCAAATCAGTTTGGATTCGTGCGGGGAACAAACATTCAAGAAAGTATTGCTTTGTGTTTAAAATTAATTCACCACATCAATGATTCAGTGAGAGGTCGTAACGTTGCTATCAAATTGGATATGTCCAAGGCCTATTGTTGGGTGATATGCTAACTTTGACTTTCTAGAGTCAACGCTCGCACACCTTAGCTAGTGTTGTTGTTTGTCTTGTCGCTGAGCTAGTAGTTGCTTGTGATTTCTTCTTTTCCAAGTCAAGGTTCTATCCTAAGGTTCAAGTGTCCAAGTCCTTTTAGCTTTGCTTGCTTTGCTTGAAGTCTTGGAAACCTGTCACCTGTAGAAGGAAACACACCAAAGGAACAAAGAACCTGGGGTGGTGTTACCAGGACTCCGCCTCGGGCGTGAGAGTAAGTCCTTGTATGGTGAACACAAAGCTTTT
>JAYMTH010001242.1:0-15696 GCA_036897465.1 Pelargonium australe | reverse complement strand
CGGCTCCTCCGCCGCCAGTCTTGCTGCCGCCGCATCACTAGAGACGCGGCTGCTGATGCCACAGAGAGATTTAGGGTTTTATTTACTAACAAATTCAATAAATTTTAATTTAATGTGCTTTATAAATACTAAACACTTTCAAATAAATTATTATTATTATTTATTTATGAAAGAAAAACTAGTATATAACACCAAATGAGGTATTATTGATTTGTTTAACATACCTTATCTTTATCTTCAAATAAACAACATCGATCATGTCTTATCTTTATCTTCAAAACTGATAAATCTTATATTCAAAAGAAAAAATGATTACAGAGTTGAAAGCAACTTGGGAGGAAATTAAAAAGAGAGAGAAAAAGAAAGGTAATAATAATAATAATGCAAGGAAGATTAGTAAATAGATAGAAAATAGAGAGGGCAAAATGGTAAAAAGGAAAAGAAAGGACAACCAATAATAAATAAAGTGTAGCACGGTTCAAAAGAAGTGGACGCAAAGAAGATGGGTTGTTGGGGGACAAAACGGCGTTATGTTCTCAAGTGGACGCCACATTTCTCATTTCCAAACTTCATATATGAGATCAAGGAACTATTTTTATTTTTTATAATTCAAATAAAAATTGTATTTGAATAAATAGACAATGAGATTATAGCATTTAATTATAAATTTTGAATGCATAACAATTATAAGTGAAAAGACCACATTGGATCAGGGGCTCCAATATCGGGTTATCCAAAGTTTCTCCAAATCCGACTCCAAGACCCGCAAGGCCTTCTTGTGGAGCCTATGTGAAGCTACCTTCGAGGTCTCCTGACTTTCAAGACTTTTTACCCCCACACGAACGAGCATTGCATGACTTTTGGAAATACTCCTACGAGTTTATCCACAATATGACTTTTGATGACAATTTGAGTGTACCACCACTCGACTTCTCAAAATGCTCTTGAGATTACCTTCTAAATGTACCGCCACATTTTCGATGACACTTCAGGGAAATGGTAAATGTTTTCCGAATGCCTTCTTTCACTCATCATTGTTTAACGGGCAAGGAAAAACAAAACCTTATGAAACTCAAAGATGTCATTATAATAGCGATAGACACTCATTAGAAAATCAGGTCGCTATAAAACTTAAAAAACTCATGAAGGATGATGTAAAAATCCAGTTGGATAAGTCGGTATGTCACTATTAGGGGGACGCCAAAGACCAATTATATCTCAATAATGTGTCATAACATATTTTTGGAAGAAAAAAAAAACAAATTACATAAAATTTGGAAGAAAGTTTTGAGCCCCCAATTCCATCCAAATCCAAGGCTTTATTTCTTTTCCATTTCTTTAGAAGGAAACAATTTGTCAAGTGTCAACTATTTGATGGTTAAGGCATGTCCCAATTTCAAGGTAAAATAATAAATAATCACATTTCTTAGCAAGAAAATATAAAAATAACACAAAATCGAAAGTCGTTGCTCAATTTTATATATTTCTTTAGTTTTGGTTTTGGGCAAACCAAAAATAATTAAATAATAACAAAGACTCATTGCTTTGGGACAAAGTTGCAAGACTTGTCCATCTTTCTTTGGATCCTAATTCTAATATAAACTTTCTCAAACTAATCTTCTCTCTCAAGAAATTAAAAAATAAATAAAAAGTGAAAACCACATAAACAATAATGTGA
Organism: Pelargonium australe; assembly: GCA_036897465.1. Taxonomy (NCBI): domain Eukaryota; kingdom Viridiplantae; phylum Streptophyta; class Magnoliopsida; order Geraniales; family Geraniaceae; genus Pelargonium; species Pelargonium australe. The sequence continues at coordinate 14,018 of JAYMTH010001242.1, read as the reverse complement.
GCAGAAAGCAAACATAAAACCAAGAAAGAATTTTATATTTGTCAATTTAAAAACAAAATTAAGTTTATAATTTAGATTGTACCTTATCCAAGCAAAAACATTCTTGAATCTTCACTAAATGCCGCCTTACTCTCCAAGCTACATGCAAATAAGTATTTCGGCTACACAAAGGTTTGGACTTCCACTCCTGAAAATGTCAACTTATCATAAAGATTTTCATACTAGAGATAGATACGGACGGGTGAATTTTAAGTCGATAATATCACTTAACACATTTCACATGCATACATATGATAAGAGATTACAAGGCCAAGCATCACACGGATGGTGGACTCAAGTCGAAAGGTAAGGCATACAAACTATTACACTTGATCGATTCTGATATCATATTAAATTTAATTATTGGGCTACACACAACGATACAGACTTCCACGATTTTCTTTTGGGCTACCCATGAGCCATCAATGTATTTAGTGGAAATCGAACCCGAAAACACTTCCCACAAACTCGTCATGTGTTGTCAACTGAGATTTATAGACCCGAGCCTACACATAATAGGAGGGAAGTTGAAGTCGAGATTATCGCTTCACAGAGATATAGTATAGACCCGACCCATACTTTCTTCGAGAAACATATTGTTGATGCCATGAAGCATCAACTACACCAAAAGAAATTGACTACTTAACAACCTCCAAAGTTCTAATCAAATGGCTTGGCTATTACGGGTACGTACTAATCATCTACTTTGCAGACGTCGCAACAAAACAAAACCATAATGAAAAGCTAAGCTATATTCCAATCATCCAAGTACCAGAAGCAGCAGCAGCAGCAGCTGAGCTGCCAAGACTCAATTATCAGTCTATATAATTAAGTACATACATATACATACATACATATATATATACTGTCTTCTATTTAACCTGCTTACTGTCCTTTTTTTACCTCCTTTTCTCAACAATCTCAAGTGCATGGAACAAGTAAAAACTACATACATACACAGATGTAGTAAATGGTAGTTCAATAATTAGACTGGTCTTCTATCAAAATGATGAATACATGAGAGAGAGAGAGAGAGAGAGAGAGAGAGAATCTCTCTCTAGCCAGCCAGCCCCCACTGATGTTGGTGGGCCCTGAAAAGGTCACAGTTTAGTAGTATCAACTATCACCAAGCAGAGCAGAGCAGAGCAGAGCAGTGTTGTGTAGTGTAGTGTGGTGGTAGCCCAGTTTGTTCAAGCTTCACAACAATGGGGTTTATTTCCTTTCTCTATCAACCTCTGCTTTTGTGTTTGGCCAACCTCAACTATCCTATATACATATGTTATGTTAGGTAGTGCCACCAATTGGGTCCCTTACCCCGATTCCTCCCCCACGTGTATTGTTCTTGTTTTAACGGTATAATTATCACGAGGATGATAAGCTACGCTACGCTGCCCCTGTAAGTTGCAACCTTAGGCTTCAATCTAAACCACCCACTTACCAACTGAGAGATGCATGAAAAAATATTCTCTATTCCTTTTCCTCAAATAATCAAAGCAAGGGAATCAATATGTTATGCCCTATGACCACTACTGTTAATTACTCAATAGGAAACTTGGTATCTCTCTGAGCATCCAAATCCCAATTGCTCACTCCCATCAACCCAAAGTAACCAACCCAGTTTCTGTCTTAGAACAACTAGCTAAGCTCACAAGGGAATAGTAAAGCACATATTGAAAGTTCCTGTTTTGGACAGCACAATTGACCAAATCCGGGCAGAGATTTAAGACAGGCCATGCCAAAATATGAACTCGTCATATTTCAATGGACTCTCAAATACACTTTTGGCTAGATACTCAAAACATATAGTTAAAACCAAAATGCTTTAAAGTTTCTCTCTGTTTCTTCCCCGTGTCGATAGATAAGTAGTGTTGTTCTCTTTTAGATACATTTATCATTTATCCTAAGACCCTCTTTACAAATCTAAGTTTCAAGCTTTTCAAAGAAAGTCTCAATCAATTAGTACGTATGAAATACTGATAGGTCACGCATTTTCTTTATCTTTTTCTGCTTCAAGTTCATAATATTGGAATATATGGACAAAATCATGGAGTCCATACCTCAGTTTTTGAAGAAAGAAGCAGCCAGCCACCAGTGCACGTGTCATGTAAGGAGCAGCCGAAACCAAACAAACAAGGCCTTGTAAATGTAATTGGATGTCTTAATCACACCCAAGACTTTCTGGTAAGAGATAGGAGACAGCATGAATCTTCAACACAGCATCCCCTGACCCATGTAGGATTTGATTAAACATTAGGAATCCCTACTTTTTTCCTTCTCCTGTCCAAAACGCAATACAGGGAAAATTAAAAATATATGTAAAATAAAATTAAAAGACCCTTAATGGTCTGAAATGGGTCATCATAGCCATATGAATTATAGCACAGCTGCACATCAGACATATAGTTGATCAGGTGGGCATGGAACCCACCACACCACATAGCTTGAAACTTTCTGTTCTGAAGATGCTCCTTGCTGAAAATCAAGATAATCCAATAATAATATCACAAGTTAATGATCTCAAGATTTGCCTCAATCCATAATGATGTTAAAAAGTAGTTTCACCTTGAGGCCTACCAATGTAAACTTTATATTCCTCTTTTCTGGCTGCCAACAGTAGTCGTTTCTTGTTTAAGTAACACTCCGCATTTCCGTAATCATGCCATCTAAAGCACATCCTATTTTTGAACTCACGGAAACAAGAGAGCTCTAACATTCAAAGCCTCATACTGATCTGTTACTGTACAATGAAAAGTAACTATTTTCTTATCAAGTGCGCAACGTCGAATTGAAGACGCGCACACAAGTATTTTGGTTTGTCATGAAGTCAGATTGTCGGCAAGAAGAAGCCAAATACCATGCAACAAATTCACTCTACAAATTATATATAACTTCATCTACCAGTGTACAGACCGTACTGTGTGCAGTTACAGAGATGAAAAAGTTTATAGTCGAAATAAAGGAAGCGATTCCCAGATGACCTGGAATCAAATGGATTGGTGAGTCAAAACTCACTAAGTCACATGTCCAGTCCAGACTCTTTGCATTTACCACTGTGATGTGTGGTGGGTCTATAAAGCTTTGTGAAGACTAGGATTCATGCTTGTTGTTTTAGTAGTATTGGTATATAGTGGGGATCCATCAAAAAGCCTGCATGAGTTATCCTGATGCTACTTGCATCTATTATTGGGGTTCAGGGGGCCTGAACCTCACCTCCAGTACTAACAATCATTATATAGAAAATCAAAAAGCGCAGTCAAATGCATGAGATTTTCACCATTGCATTGCAAAAAATACTATATTTGAAAATTTAACCTGACCTGAAACGCTGATCCAAGCCATGCAGACAAGTAAATTGTAGCAGCAACTATTCACCTGCTCAATTATGCATATCAGGAGGCACCTTGTTGATTGTAATCAATGAAGCAATCACGAAACTGGTCATATAAAAAAACAATACGTAAGCATTTTTTTGTCTAAACTATACTTGCAAAGGAGCTTTACAAGTTCAGACATCCATATGTAGCACTCTGATTACAAAGATGTGTTTATTTCTTAGCGGGCATTTGTAATAGGCTCGTCTCAGTTTATAACTAGGTATGTAGAACAAACTTTCACGAAACAGTTTAGTTTTATCCTTATTTCAATTCTAGAACTGTTAAAATGCAACATGGTTTCACAAGTTCAGCAAATTATAACTTCAACACTGATCCTACAAACATTGCTGGCTGGATTTGTGCCATCTCAAGCATCCCTGTAAAGTTATAAATTTTGGAACCACAATCACGTTGAAATTATGAAATGGTATGCATATAGAGTACCTGAGTTCAGCTGTAAAAAATATGCAGAAGAAGCTGCAGTATTCTATCAACTTCCAAGCGGGAAACTTAGAAATAACAAAAACAATCATAGTACGATACACCATGGGATAGTAGGAAAGAAGCAGACACAAAACATCCTATCCATCTGTGAAGGACAAATTCAACTAAAACATGTTTATTGAAGTTTGTTGATACCGCCGCAGGAGATGACCGATTGGATCCCCGTCTAACCACCTAAACATGGTTGGACTTTCATAATAACTCCAAAATACAAATGGTCTATATAGATTAAACAAACCCCAAACCAAATACTGACGACTAGAACAACAAGAACACACGACAAGCTATGATACCATGTAATGTATCAATTCAACTAAAAGCTTAAATTTATAGTTCAAATGCCCAATTTAATTTTACTCTGACAACATCAATGAGCAATCCAAAGTTCAGTAAGAACTGAAATCTAGAATTTAAGAAATTACAATGACAACCATCAATATACAACACTGTTGCTGGATATTCAAGTTTCATAAGCAGCCAATTTTTGTATGAAGACATCTCTGATGTAACATTGACTTATTCCTGGCTTAACCAGAATTCTGAATCTGGAAGGGAGGTCAAACTCAGAAATCTCCGCAAATAATAGAAATTTATCACAAATCAATCAATCAGGCTTGAATACTTGAACTTTTGAAATATTTTTGAACGACGAATCGAAGAAAATTCAATTTCAATTTACAGTCGTGTATAAGAATTTGTTTTCAAAAAAGGCAAAATAATCTACCCAATGTAAATCAGGACTTCTCCGTAAAGGGAATCGAAATTTGATAAAAATGTTGTAGACATTTGGGTGGCATGAAATGAACACAATATCGAATGAGAAAAATGCAATGAAATTCAGATTGAAGAACAAATAAAAGTCTTTTTCAAAACCAAATATTTTATAGCGTAAACATATGTATCAGTTTACCTTAATTATGTGAAACATAATCAAATAAAGATAAAAGCAGAGAACATTCTCGGGGCATATTTTGAAGTGTTCATCGGGATGTTCTCGGGGCACATTTTGATGTATATATCGGAACATTCTCGGGACACATTTTGGTGTATTCATCGGGACAATCTCGGGACACATTTTGGTGTATTCATCGGGACAATCTCGGGGCACATTTTGATGTATTCATCGGGACATTCTCGGGGCACATTTTGATGTATTCATCTGAACAATTTCGGGGCACATTTTGATTCATTCATCGGGACTTTTTCGGGGCACGTTTTGATGTATTCATCAGGACAATTTCAGGGCACATTTTGATGTATTCATCGGGACAATTTCGGGGCACATTTTGATGTATTCATCGGAACATTCTAGGGACATATTTTGAAGTATTCATCGGGACATTCAAACCAATCTTTCCAATATAATGGACCACATGACCGATTCTCTTATCTCAAAACCCACATAAGAACATTCTCGGTACACATTTTGATGTATTCATCAAAACATTCTCGTGGAAAATTTTGAAGCATTCATCAAGTCATCCAATATAATGGACCACTTCAATTCTCTTATCTCAATACCCAAATAACAAATTTTCGATTGTTTTTATATAATCGAGTCACTTTTTCTTCATCCATCAATACCATAGGGTCTTTTCCGACACATCTTGTATCAAGAATAAAAGATATATTTCAAATACGAATCAAAGAAAACCCAATTTTAATTTCTAGTCATGTATGAAAATATGATTTCAAAAAGAAAATAAAAATCCACCCAACATAAATCAGGACTTTTCCAAAAAGGGACTCGAAATTTAATATAAAAAAATGTTCGGGACATTCAGGTGGCATGCTATGAACAAACAATCATAGGAGAAAAATACAATGGAATTCGGATCGAAGAAAAAACGTCTTTTTTTCAAAAGCAAACGTTTTATACCATAAACATACGTATCAGTTTACCTAATTATGTAAAACACAATCAAATTAAGATAAAAGCAAAGAACCTTAACGCGCAAGTAAGAAGCCTCAAACAACCTAATTAACATCAGAAAAGAATCAGCCTAGTTAGCTCTAGTGAGAAATAGAGAATAATGATGGAAATACATGAAAGTGAGACAACAGATTTGGAAAACAAACATTGAGCTTGTTCTCCTACGAATGAGTAATTCCAGAGCAATCCAAAGACAGTTTAGCAGAATATATCCAGGTAATTAGGAGGCCAACTAATTTTTTTTAAGGGAACCACTTCCAAATCTAGCAGATTCCTAGTGGAGGTTCTAGTTGGAATCTTTTTGAGAGAAATATAAGTGACCCCTGACAGGACCTCAGGAGCCTACAAAACTTGATTTTGCCATGATAAGATCCACTGTAAGTATACGTTCATAGGAAGACTCAGCTTATCACTTTGAAGGTGGAATATGAAAACTTTTGCAAGTGCTCGACATAGAAGTGCAGTAGGATTTGACTTTGCACATAACCAACTTAGCCGACTCAATTGTCAACGAAATTTTTGCACAACGACTATTTATAGTAGAAAAATCTGTAACAAAATGGAGCCCTTCTAAGGAAGGGATCACACAGTGGCAAGAAAAAAGAGACGTTCAAAGTGGGAATGATTCTTTCAATCAAAAGTCCATTTGTTAAAATCCAATGAAAAGAGAGGGGATATTTTTTACAAAAGAAACATGAAATTCTGAAAAGGACATGAGAGGTTATAAGAATATACTGACTCACCTCCACTATTTTCAAAACCAATACAAATTACTCCTAAACTGATAAGAAAACAATACCTTGGGCAGAAGCAAACCTTCCAGTGACCCCAACTCAATGCATTTAAGCAAACTTTATGAGAATTGCAACGAATTTGATTGTCTTCAACCGAGCTTTTTCAACATATGGAAGAAAAAAATATAATTATAAAAGTTAACAAAAACAATTAAGCTTCGTGACCTTTTGCTTACTAAGCAGACGCACAACCGCTACGCTACGGAAGCTGATATACCTCATTACAATGTTAAACAGTATAAAACAGTTCCATAGTTATGCAATGATGTATGGATTACACCTTATGATTGGAAGAGTATCTTTTCTGTGCAGGAAGATAATTTGCTTCTTTGACAGGAACACTGTTAGTGTAAATGAACCATCAAATATAAATATCAAAATCCAACTCTAAAGGCACCATGTGTGTAGAAGAGTTGTGCTACATACCCTGGGGTTATAACGCACAGGTCCATACCAACTCTAACAGGATAACATACTTACTGAACCCCCACCTTAAACTTGCAGATGTTTCTGCAAAACACAACAAAATGTTTTCCAATTTAGCTTTAGCTTCTGGCGAGGTTTGAACTCGCGACCTTTCGCTTACAAAGCGATTGCACAACCACTATGCTACAGAAGCAGTTGATCAATATACTAACCAACAGTATAAAACAGTTCCCAATTTCCAAAGGTGTGCTGTGGACTATAACTTATGGTTGTAAGAATCACATATTTCCAATGTCATGTCACATCACATTTGAGGTCAGCCACGTGATTATGAATTTGTTTTTACAGATCGTGTACCACTTCATTAAACGCGTAAAGAAATAGGCAACAATGGATACGATTTCCACTTGAATTGGTAGGCAACACAAGGACCCGAGCTAGCCCAAGGGTGCAGACATGCGCACGAAGAGCAGAAGATGAAAAGGTTGAGGCGCGGCAGTTCGACGCACAAGCGCGGAGCCTGCCAACCCACACAACCAACTTGCCACTCACATGCCGTCCCGTACGACTGCGTGAAATGTCAGTGGACGAATTGCAACCCAACGAGCTTGTGGCACGAAGAGAATGCAAAAACGCCAAGTGACACCGACGCAAACCCCGTTAGACACGAAAAATAAAGAGACCAAGGGAAAACAACACAAGTAGATTCAAGGGGCCGCGCACACACAAATCATCTTAGACAATAATATCTAAATTCACATGTAAAACACTAAAGCAATAGAGAAAATCCAAGATTAAAATAATCAAAGGCAAAACTCTCTTACATTGCTTATGAAACTTGCTTCTTGGTATCTGTAACATCAGATCCTATGACTTTTAACTCCTCATCTGGTGTACTCTTTATTGCAGTTCTTGTCAAGCCAATGTGCTACTTTTATATCACCTGGAAAAAATAACAAAGCATAATAAGTCTATGATTGGAAGAGTCGTGTCCTTCTAATGTCCCGTGTCCTTACTGATCATTAACAAAGCACAGATTACTACACTGGAAAAATTTGAATATCTACATACACTATTTGAAAAGTATTGCACTGCAGGTCCTGTGAAGTGGGGTCCTAACCTTCCATACAGATGAATAAAGTCGAGAAATCTATTTATTGAATTGTTGAAAGAAAAAAAATTGAAATTACTATCAACATGAAGAAAGAGGATAATAAAATATAATAAAAACATGTTAATGATGTACAATCTAGTTAAGCTAAATCAAAAGTAGCTTCTGACGAGGTTTGAACTCGTGACCTTTCGCTTACTAAGCGAACGCAATACCACTATGCTACAGAAGCAGATGATTCATCATACCAACTGAACATATTTAACGGTTTCCATGACATGTATGGGGATGATAGGCAGTATCCCAATTAATGTCCCGTGTCCTTTCTTATCATTAACAAAGCACAGATTACTACACTCCAAGTGTATGGCAAACTTTGAACATCTACACACTAATAAAAACATGTTATGATGCACAATCTAGTTAAGCTAAATCAAAAGGTAAAGGTAAGGAAGGTTACCTTTTTATTTAGCTTCCGACGAGGTTTGAACTCGTGACCTTTCGCTTACTAAGCGAACGCAATACCGCTATGCTACGGAAGCAGATGATTCTTCATACCAACCAAAAATATTTAACGGTTTCCATAACCTGTATGGGGATGATAGGCAGTATCCATATGGCTGGAAGAGTTATATGTTCCAAAATGTCACGTCAAATGTGGGCATGGCATGCAATAAAGTTGCACTACATACACTGCAGTCTAGCCTGCCATATATATAGAATATACCCACCCATGTACCTTGTCAAGCATATAACAGAGTAATGCATCGTTTTCTTTTACTCGCAAAATACAGGAATATATTTCAGAATTCTGATTCAAAGAAAAAGGAAAATGAGCAAAGGACAAGATGAAAAACCTGCATTAGTTAAATCTTTTCATATTACTACTTAGCTTTCAGGAGGCTCAAACTAGTGACCTTTAACTTAATAAGTGAAAGCACAACCACTATGCTACAGAAGTAAATGCTTCACAGCATACCAATCAACAGGAAAAATAAATTGATTTAGCTTCCGGCGAGGTTTGAACTCGCGACCTTTCGCTAACGCACAACCACTATGCTACGGAAGCAAGTGCTTCTTCATACCAACAAACAGTACAAATAACTCTCTGGGTGTGCCTGGAAGGAAGGCTATGGAGTATCACAGCATCATCTCTAGTTGGAATGCTTACGTCTTTCCAATGTGTCACATCATTCCACAATAACATGTGATCTCATTATTGTGCCACAAAATGTGAGATTGTGATCCATTCATTAATGTGCTACAACATATGATTGTTCGGTTCAAATATTGAAGCCAAACACAAACTAAATCACTCGTTTCTCCACAAAACAATCTACATTCAAACTGGAGATAATTAGAAACCTGAATTATAGTTTCACTTTCACATGAACTTGCATTTAACATGTTGGTTCCATTTAGGTAATTAAAAACCAGTAGAGCTGGACTTAAAAGGTCAGATAAATACTGAAGAGCAAGGATTTTTACAGATCTAAACAATTTGATTACTAAAACCTACTCCATGGACACCTCTGTCCTTTGAAAAGGTTCCATTTGCAAGATCTAGCCCTAGTTATTCACCGACAAAAAGAAGAAGAAGAAAAAATCATTCGACTCAGAGTCTTTATTAGCTTGCGAGTCTGTGGCCAATTTGAGCAAGACGAATCGGGGACCATCAATTAGCACAAAAGCATACATACAAGAAACCGTGAAGAATAACAACAAAAACATTACAGACTACAGATGGCAACAAGGCAAAGAGACAAACGTGTGGTGGGCATTTCAGTGTCAGTCACTGTATGGCTCCATAAATTCAACCCAAACAAAAACCGGCCGCATTTATCACAGGAAAAGCACAAACCAACAAAGGAAAAGTTTTCGGAAATTGAATTGCATAAATAGAGATTTGAATCATAAAACTTACTATCGATTCTGGAGCAGTGTAGAAATTGGAATTTGTGATCGGAAGCTTCAATCTCGATTTGCGCGAATTAGGTCGGTTTGAATCTGGATCGCACGAACAATTTTCCAAAACCCCTAATTTTCTCCTACTTCAACAGAAAGCCCTAATAACTGCATTTTTCTAATCAGCGCGTAACGTGTTTATATTTCCAGTTTCCACCGCCTTGTTCAATTTCAAAATACAACGGTACCAAGTACCAACAAGTCAAACCCTTGGATCTATACTCAGCTTAACGTAACTTGTGGTACCAACTGCGTCACTATCCTTAAGTAACTCAAGCCTCATTTAACCGAGGATAACAAATAAAAAATTAAATACTATCATTAATATAAAAAAAATTCCTCGAGTTAATTTGAACTTGGACTTATAAAATATAAGTCTTAATCCGATTCAAAAGAGGTTTAAATTGAATATCGAATTTTAGCATATATGCTAATTTTTTTTAGAATAGCATATGTGCTAAGTTAGGTGGATTTGGCCAATCTAATCAATAATTTTAGTAAAATAAATTTGATCCAAAAATTGTTTGTATCAAATAAGTTAAATTGTCATCTCTATCTACATGAATGTCTCATTCACCCATTTCTCTTACCTTTGTAATAAATAAATCAATTCTTGGTATACCAATTTCAACATTTTTGTTCAATCACAGACAAAGATATCAAGAACTTTCTTCCTCTTTGTGTCAAGCCAAACAAATGACATAAAAATGGAGGCTTATTGGAGATAGCACAAATTAAACACAAGAATCAGATAGAGAAAAAAAATATTCTTTTAGATGACTGATTCATTGCGCGGCTGCCCTCAGCAAGTCCTCCCGAGTGGCTAATTTTTCTCTTGGCTTGTTTCTCAAACACCCAAGCCTCTTTTCCTCGGCATCAATCTTTTCCCATGCACTAGATGGTACGACTCGTCCATTCCTATCATCGAGTAAATGAAGGAGACCTTCTCTGCCCGGCTTCGGCAAGCTGTTTGGGGATGTTAATACTCCTTGCTCAAGGTCTTCTGATATGCTTGCAACCTGGCATGTCATAAAAATCCAATTTGTGATGCTAGTTGTCATATGAATAACCTTAATTCTTCTTTTTTTACTATGACTCGTGTCCTATGAAATGGAAACCTAAAGATTATGAGAGATGCAACTTTTGCTTTGGTTGATTGAAGAGAACACTTACAGTTTCTTCAGCACAATAAAGGTTTGTACCAATTATCCCGGTTGGTCCTCTCTTCAACCACCCACACACATACAAACCATTCTCAATCACCGCATGATCTCCTGAAGTATCGCTTAGAACTCGACCTTGACTGTTCGGAACCACACCTAGCAATAAGACATCAAAATGTAACTATTACGTTATGCAATGTGGTTTAGTACCAACTAAGTTGGGCCTGCGTTCTGCTTACCTTGATAATGATCGAAAGGTAGACCATCAACTGGTACCGACTTGTAACCAATGCTCTTCAGCACTAGCCTGCAAAATGATCATGATGCCATAACTAGGGTTGACAATCGAGAGAAATCAATATTTTAGATTAGCACAAAATCTACATTTAGAGTTTTTTCTTTGATTCCCTGCTAATATAGTTGTAGACCAATAATTCCATTAAGAAAAGGGGATTTTCAGCTAATAACAGCCATAAAGATTGTTCATATTGGTGAAGGAATGAGCATTTACAATGACATGACAGGACTTATTCTGGACATACATAAATTTGAGAAATGTTTACAAATCATAACAAACAAACAAAAAAAAAAACATCCAGTGTGTACAAGTATAACATAATATTTGGAATACATGTGTGTGTGTTTCTTCTGAAACAAAATACATCAAGTGTAAGGAGAAAGTACCCGCAGTCAAGGTCTTCAAATTGTCCGGTGGGAACTGCAATCTGTTTTCCAGAGTCAACAGCTACATATTGAAATTAATTAAAAGAAGTTATACTTTATAGCTGGCATTTGGAAAACCAATAATAAGTTAAACGAGTAAGCTAGTCTTCTTCACGACTTTGAAAGGGATCTTTCGTGAATGTTGCACAGCAATTGTAATTTTCAAAATATATATATATATATATATATACTCCCTCCGTCCCACAATGAGTGTCTGCTTTTCTCTTTAACAAGTGAGTTATGTATGAATTACCAAGAAAATCCCTAACATAAGTTAGTTAGATTCCATTGAGTTTGTGTTTGTTACAACAAGAGCATATGGGGTATAAGAGATAATGTCCGATTCTGAGTTCTGACAACTATCCTTCATTTTTACATAAATGGAAAAGTTGACGCTCATTTTGAACAGAGGGATTATTGGCTGATAATGATCTTAAGTTTGTAATTCATTCCATCTTTCTACCACAATTTCATAACTGAGATTTCACTCAACCTACTTCAGTATCCAATGTTGTATATTACACTATTGGTAAGACCATTATGAAATCAAGACGCATGAAGACACTAGACAACAAACAACGAGAAAATAAAAAAAGTGATAATGCAAACACTTGAAGAGATAAAACTACCTTTAAGTACTGTCTTCTCCAAACGCACACCTTTAACATGACCTTTCTCGTCTTCTGAGTCTATGAACCTATCTGGCTTCCGGAAGAAAACAAAGTGGAGTTCGCGTTGACCTGAACTGGAATGAGAAGGTCCAGAGGTGGCAGCCTTAGATAGCAGCTCATAAATCCTCCTTCTAATTCGACTATTTTTCATTTCTTCCTTTGCCAAATTATAACATCAAAACACAAATATCATTAATATGAAGGACAAAAACGATCAGTAAAGTGACAGGAGAGTAGCTACAGGAGCATTCTGGCTTATGTATTTGCCAAAATGGAGCAGAATGGGATATCAACTTAGAACAATTTTCTTTCTTTTTCATTATTTCTTTCATGTACGTTTTTTCATTGTAAACAAAGAAATGTTAGTAGTAAAGGGGACTGCATAAAAATGATTCTGATAATAGATGTACCTCATCTTCTGGGGTTTTAACTAAATCAGCTTCCTGTATCCTAATAAATAAATCTTTAATACCTGCAAAGAGATGATAAACTTTATAAATTTCACACTTTAGGAGGTATCTAGCTATTACTAACTTGAGCACATATGCCTTTTCCGAGCATAATCATAGTTGACCAATTGTTCCATCTTCTTAGCCATTGAATGAGGATCATGTGATAGATTAATAAATAGTGGAATAAATAATGAAGGGATTTGGAAGGAAATCGATTGGAGATGAACTGAGAATTTAAAAATGAAAAAAGGATACATAAGTACGAATGGAACTTTAAAAACCCTTTAAATAGGAACAGTGTTTTAAATGGCGCGCCATGGCGCGTGGCGCACTGAGGCGCAGGTACGGCGCCACAAGGCATGTGAGGTGTGGCGATTTGTAAAAGGCGCGCCTTTTGGGCTCTATGGCACATGGCGCAAGGCGCGCCTCACGTGGATTGATCAGATATTAGGGTTTTTTTGGTTTGTTTGGTTTGAATTCAAACTTTAAAAGAGGAAATCAGATTTCAAATCAAATTAGGAAATTAAATCACAACTTTCCATAATCTAAGCTTTCCAAATTTTTAAAATTAGACTTTTCAAATTAGTATGCCCTTATAAATACACAACTTCAGCATTAAGAAAAAACCATAAGTTCTGGAATCAGCAACAAAATCAGCACAGCAGCATTGTAATTTGCAACAGCAGAACTGCAGCATTGCCGCAGCAGAACTGCAGCTTTTATAAAATATATCAAACTTAGTTTTAGCTTATTTACATATTTTTTTAGCGTGATAATTTATTATATATATATAAAATTTAGTGTCTAAGTGCGCCGTATTTTCAAAAGAGTCGCGCCATGCGCCGCGCCTCGCGCCGCGGCTC
>JAYMTH010001241.1:0-15706 GCA_036897465.1 Pelargonium australe | reverse complement strand
CTTACTAGAAAAGGAAACAAGACACTCATTTTGTGACAAAAATGAAAATGAAACAAGACACTCATTTTGGGACGGAGGGAGTATTTAAAATAAAAATAACTCATTTTTCGGAAGAAAAAAAATGAAAATTTGGAGTTTTGATCTCAAATGTGCCCTCATAAACAAAGTTGAACACAAGAAAAAATTGTATTAAAAATCAAAATTTGGAGTTTTGATCTCAAATGAGTTGAAGTATTAAAATATTTGAGCCTTTCAAGTTACATACCTCCTCGTGGAATTTGAAATGCTCAAAATTTTGAATGTTTCAACTATTGAGAATTGAATTATTAGCATCTCAATTCATTTTTCCAAAAATTAAGCGAACGATCGGGTACCAAATTTAGAAAACATGTTTAGTTAGAGACAATTTCTATATTTTCCATTTTTTTTAGGTTTTTCATTTCTAATACATACATACTTGCATTTTTGTTTTTCAATTGAAAAGCGTACAATTACTTGTAATAATAACATTAGCTTAAGTGATAACCTATATAATTAAAATGGCATAAAAATATCAATGCAAAAGTATCATAACTATTAGTGTACAAATGATGATGTCTTGTACATTAATAGATTTTGAAAAGTATTTCTAATACGTATAATCACACTCTAATAAAATGAGTAATTTTTCAATATTTTCATTAAAACATTGTACAAAACATCAACATTTGAAAATGAATATAGTTCAATGTTGAAACATCTCTAATTCTTGTTCTAAACATTTCTATAGTTATATCAAATACATGTAAAAAAAAGATACATGAAAATTGTTCCTGGGTTTAGAGTAAGTTTAAACAATGAGAGGCTTACTTCTCATTAATTATTACCCATACCCATCTCAACATAAATGAAAGTTGTACTTTGTTTTGTGCATTATTTGACCTTTTTTGTGTGAATGAAATAATGCATATAATAAGTTTGTTGTGACCAATTGAGCTGACAACATTGTGTTGGTTGGTTTTCCATTTTCGGGTTTCATCTAACTGAGCTCTTTTTTTAAATGAATATTAGGTGGCTGATATTACTCGTACCTGTCCCAGTGTCTGAGCTAGTAAACTCTTTGGTTTAGACTTGTTGCTATTATTTATCGGCTTCACTGCATTTTTGGTTTCCACGGCCAAAGCCCTTAGATGGGTAACCTTTTGTTAAACTTCATTTTTGGATGCCATTGCCAAAACCCTTAGATGATCGCCTTTTGTTGTTTGCTTGGTGCGTTATTTGACCCTTTTAATTTGTGGTATGGGATTGCTGGATTGTTTGAATGAAATGATGTATGTTATAAGTTTGTTGTAATCAAGTAAGCTGACAACATTGTGTTGGTTGGTTTTTCATTTTTTGGGTTTCGACTAACTGAAGTCGTTTTTTCAAATGTATATTAGGTGGCTGATATCAAAAGACTGAATAACTTGGTCACTGATCTTCAGATGTTTGCTTTGAAGTCACTGCAAATACCCTTGCCGGGAAGGCATCCGCCATCTCCTGTTTTGCCTCATGCTTTTACCAACACAAGGTATTTGTGCTCTCTTTGATCTTTAAATTCTTGGCACTTTTGTTTTTCATTTAGTCTGCACGCATCTTCTTTTTCTACGATTCACTTTCCAACTATGCCTTATGATTCCTGGGTTAATGGCTTGTTTATTGTTCATCATATTTGCCTCTTCTCCCTGTCTATGGAATGTCACAAAGCGTTTTTCCTGCACAAAAGACTCCACTTCTACTCTTCTTTGGCTTTCATGTTTGAAGGAACTTGTTTATAGAAAAGGGTACCCAAGTGTACGAGGCTTCAACCATTGTTTTCTTCCTTTTGGTCTTTTCCGTTTCCTTTGTGTGTAGAGGAGTTCATTGCAATGTGCAGTATGTCACTGGTGTCTAGGGGTGGGCACTGTTGGGTTACCCAACTGTGGGGTGAATCTGGTGGCCCACCCTGCACTTTGCGGACAGTTTGAAACCATGTGACCTGTGGCCCAGAGCAGGCGGGTTTGCGTTGAGGCGAGTTCACATATTTCTTTAAGTCCTATATTTATAATTATATTATATGAATCTGCGAGCAAGTCAGGTCATCTGCGCCCGTATGTTTGGTGGGTTGAGCTCGTGTAGCCTGTGGCCCAGACGGGTGTCACGTTTTCGTTCCAAATGGGCGCTGGGTGGTTAGGTGCGGTTTCATCCCAGATGCCCCTATTGGTAGCCATACTCCAACCTAGTGTAGTATGTCATTTCTTTTAGTGTCTTGTTCGTATTATTTTGACAAAAATCTATGGCTTCTCATTCTCGAGATATATTCATTTGTGAGAAGAAGGCCCGTTGCCGGGAAACACCTCAGCGTATTGTTTAGTAGTTACATCTCCTTCAGTAAATTTTACGCATATATCTGGATTTTTAGCGCGAATCGCGGCCTTATTTGGATATCAAAATCAAATTATAATATGGCTTATCTTAGCTAAAATTTGTTGATTGTAGAGAAAGCACCAATGCAAAAACATTGCCACGTCTCGGGCCCTCCAATACGCTGGAACTATTCCTCCCTCTGAGATCTAAATCTCCCCCGCAGAAGGTTTCTTCCGCCATGGACACTTTACAAAAGTTCTATGGCCTCAAATCTCCAAATTTGAAGGGTTCCGGTGAAGCCGAAGGCATGGAAATGGCAGTTTACAGTAATGGTGAAACAGCTGAAGATAGGCCTCTTGAAGAGGCTGGAGATGGGGAGGCGGATAGATCCAATGAGAAGTCTGTCCGAAGGCGTCAGAAATCTGAAGCCGACTCTAAAGCAGGGGAAGATAATGGCGGTGGAAGCAGCGATTTCTCGCCAATAACAGGAAAAGGCTTAGCTATGAGACCAAAATCAGCAAGCCGAACAAACCCAGCATCAGATGCAGAATCAGGTTGGTTAGGTCCTATCCCGGTGGGTCTGTTTGATTCTATATTGACCGAGGGGATCTCGGGAATTCGCAAATCATCGAGCATGCCAAGCATACCCGAACCGGACAACAATAGCTCCTCATCAGCCTGGCCAACTCCTAAATGGAGCTTGAAACCCGACTTGCAGGTCCTCTCAGCTGCGTCGATCACTAGGCCGATCTTTGATGGCTTGCCGAAGCCAATAACCGGACGCAGGAACAAGGCAGCTCTCGATTAGCTCATATCTGTTGTACCGGAATGAGACTGATCAGCAATGCATTTCACTATACTGTCCTAAATTGTACAGCTCCAAGTGTATATGAAGATGGTAAAAGCGTGGGGAGGAGATAGAGGAAAAATTGGGAAAGAAGATTTGAGAAAGTATTATATAAAGGTTAGTAGTGAGGTTTCTCGGAATCAGAATTCAGGTGGCGTTTGGATTAGAATTTTTGTTCAGTGATCAGAATGGGAATGAGCATCGCTCATGTTTGAATTATAACTTTTTTGTCGTGAAAATGACTTCTCGATTCCCATTCTCATTTCAAATTCCGCAATCCAAACGGTACCTCAGTTATGTGTTTCTGGCTCCATTTGTTACACTATAAAGTTAAGCATACAAGTTGATTCTGTCTTTACTTCAATACTGTTTATTCATGATTGTAATTGCATATACTTATTGGAAACTTAATGGAGAATATGTATTGGTTTCTTCTATGTGTATGTATCCTTTTATTGTAATTGTATGATGAGTATTGGGAGCTGTTTTTGAATCAATTGAAGCTTCAAGAAAGTTCTATTGGGCATCAACATCTTACTTAAGCTAAGGTTTCTTAGCCTCCATGACACTCAAGGTTCTCTTACCTTTCAAGGCTTCCTAGATCCTCCTAGTCTTTTCGCTTTGTCGGTATATTTAAGACTTCTTACCTCAACGGGACGCGTAAGACTCTCTCTCATCAGGTTACTATGGTGCTATTCGAAACGGTAGACAATTAGAGGACTTCTCATCCTTCTCGCAATGCTTGAAGGGCAGCGAAAATTCCAAAGGTCAAATTGTGTTTGCAAACAATACGATTGAGAAGATAAGGTTTTAGTTCATCATGGACTTCATGAGTGGATCACACATCCCACCGACCAATCACACGCCACCGCACAGAAGAATTAGATTCTCTACGCTAATTCCATGAAAGATTCTTATTCTCGTGCCTGAAATAGATTATCAGTGTACTATTCTATCTCATATTTCAAGTGGCAAATTTTGTAATTTTATTAGTGAACACTTTTTTCACATTTTAAAGACATTACAATATTTTAAGTGTCATGCACAAAACTCCAATAATTTGATTGCTTTCCAAATGATTTTATAAAACCATTTGAAGTTATAAATAGTTGTTTCACTCACATTAGCTCAAGTTTCACCACCTTTGACATTGATGAAATTGTAATAAGTTACACCATAGAGTTTGTGCTGACAAAAAGTAAAAAAGATGGAAACAATTGTTTCTCAACTAACATATTCTTCAAGCATGTCAAGTATCCCAAAAAAAGTTTCTCAACACATTTTTAGAAAAAAGAGCCTCCAAGCTACAAAACATAAATATGGTCCATTTTACCCCTACAACTAAGTTCTTCCAAGACTCATCATCCTCTCAGTGTTCAACTATATTGTTCCTTTCCTGTTCCGGCGGCAGCGACGCGAGGGATAGAGCCTCACCACCTGTTTTTAGGTGGTTTGACCTTGTAAATACGAACTATCCAGTTAGACGTCGTGAATGCTTCTTCCAAGTACTCCAGTTTGATGTCCTTGTTCCCGATTTCAACCCCTCTTGCTCGATCAAACCTGCAATCACAAAAGAACATTGAGGAGCCTAAGCAAAGTCTATATAATGTACATTGGACTTAACACCGTCGTGATTGAACAGTGCTGCAACTAGTTTCACATTTGTGCATAGAATTTAGAGCTGGCAATCTGGATCGACACAAATTTGAGTAGGTTTGGATTCAGCTTGATCGGATTCATGTCGAGTAACTCAACTGTTTAATAATCAGGTCGTGTTTTGAGTGCGGAGTCGGGATTTTCGAGTTCGGTATGAGAAGACTTAACTCGAACCCGATACAAATTGAATGCGGGTTTCAAGTTCTACATGTAAAATGTACAGGTTCATGCAAGTTTACCTGATCCAAAAATGAACCAAATCTATTTTCGGCCACCAGAACCCACAAAAATATGTTTCAGGTTTTGAGTGGTTGCTGGTTTGGGTCAACCTAGCCAGCTCTTTGTATTCATTGACGAATACACAAACTTGCACAAAGCAAATGCATTTTCAAAGTTTACGTTTCTATTTTGATGAGTACAACAACGTATGACATGCTTCCACTAACATGCATGTACTTTTCATTTCTTTTATATAGTATAAACATGCATGTATTGTGCACGTCAATAAAGAGCACCAAACCAAAAACAGTTTATCAACAGAAAAGGGTTAAATGTGAGCTTACCCTCCAGGCTGGCCATATTCTGTTTGCAGCTCCCCGAACCGATAATAACATAGCTTGTACCTAAACAGCAAAATAAACAAGAAAACAAAACTTGTTCACAAAATTACAGTATGTGCCCACAGTCAATAGCAAATAATAAATTAGAGACTTTTGAGAATTTCCAACAGTTTGATAAAGGGGAATAAAGTGGCAAGGGCCTAACTAATTCTAAGACTTATGATGCACGGGCACTCTCATCTTCTCAACTTACCTGTGCTCAATACATATACAACACTTGGACACTTTTCGGATACGTGTAGGACACTTGATTTTGCGTGTTCTCAATGTTTTAATAATTTTTTAAGTGGACACGTGTTCGACACCTGACGTGTCCCCCATTTTTCCACTCTAAAAATCAATTGATTGAACGTGCCCAACACTCTAAAACACATTGACAAGCATGGCTTTATGTAACTTATATGCACTAATATAAATTGTCATTTATTACGTATTCGTAGCGTATCGTGTCCCATATCTTGTAACCGTGCCAATGCAACATAGTCTAAAACTAACCACATGGTCCACACAATTGGAAGTATTCTGTGAGGTAACGGCATATCAAAGTTTTAATTCAGGAATATTAAAGCATGCAAAAGCATAAGTGCACATATAATTACATAACAAGACACTTACATGAGACAGTTCAACATCTTCGGCGATGCACCTTTGTCAACACGATATTCACCATTAACCCCCATGTAGTCAGATTCCTTGATAACTGGAAAAACACCGCCTCCAATTCTCACCATCCACAGAAACCTAGCACAAAAGAAGTTGTAAATAAGATGAAACCAAAATAATGTAAGCAAAACATAAATCCACTCAAACAAAAGGATCTACTAAACAGTAGATTTAGCTAGAAAACCAGTGTTAATTCCACCTGGATAAGAGAAACATTGCCATTGTGGCAGTTTGAAGCATAGGTACATTTAAATTTAATAAACAACATATTTTGCGGGAAGGCCAAAACATATATGGTACATGATGATCTATGGCTTAGTTTTTCTTCAAAAAAAACAAAAAAAATGCTTAAGTAGTTAACTGTTAGGATAATAGCCAATTGTAAGTAATGAAACCAAACTGGCGCATAACAAGTCTATCTAGTAAATCAATAACCTAAAATGAGTGAGACATTAGTCTAGACACAAAAACTAACCATGGTCAATGTGAAACAATCTCATTTACCAGAGAATGCCCATTGAAGTTTATTGACCAACCTGACCAAAGAAGTTGTTTGATGTTTTAATTAGAATAGCTCAGTGAATTGTTCACACAGTCTCAACAGATAGAACAGCACTTCTTAAATGGCACAACACGTTCACAGAAAACATGTTCATTCTAGAAAGAAACTAATGGTTTTGTACGGCATCACATGTATGAAAAATAAATAAACACCGCTTCACAATGCACGACATTTAAGAAATCATAATTGCAATCACAAACTCATTCGGACTTACTTGTTGATATCATCTGAAGAATAACCCGTAACACCACCAAAAACAACCAAGACATAGCCCACATCCAGTGATCTCATTATCTCATAGGCCTCGTCCTCATTAGATGCCATTGCACGTCCAACAGTTGCAATGTGAGTATTGTTCCAAGTGTTATTGTCAACAATGACAGTTCTGTTTCCCATGGCAGTGATCTGGTACCCATAATCCCACCACGACATCACCTTAGCATCTTGAGGAGTATTCTGCCGAAGCCAAAAGTATGCCTCGCGGTAATCATCAAAGATGATCTTGTTGCCATGAGCGCCCCTTGCAGCCAAGACGATTGAAGGAGACGAGTATGCCTCAGATGTGACCCAGGTACAATGAGAAGCGTACTTACTAAGCAAGTAGAAAGCGCCAAGAAGCAAGGCAATAGCACCATTTCGTTCAAATGGTTGGGATTGATCAAGGGAAGCCTGTTTGAGTAACAAACATTATTAAGCAACCAAAAAAAAAAAAGAACTTAATGACACAAATTAAACGTTTCGATTCCAGGTCTGACTACATATATTCCACTTTGAAAACCTATGCATTATTTTTAAGAGCTTCTAATTTAGCTTTCCCGTTTTCTTGAAGCTGTTCAATATGCAAAGGATCTCACCTTAGAAGCAGCTTTTGAACCACCAGTTCTTTTGCCGGAACCAGTTTGAGCAACCTTACCCTTTGCCCTTGCCACCAGGGTCAAATTCTTTATAGTGGCAGAAACAGCAATAGCACTAATAAGGCATACTGCAGGTGTGGCCACGAGAATTAACCGAACCATGACACCGGCAAAATACATGCTTGTGAGACCATACATAACAATAAATATTGTGGCATCTGTCAATCTCTTGAAGCAGAAATAGAGACCAGCGGGGAAAAGGAAAAGAAGAATGTGGAAATCAAACATGAAAGACGACCAAGCCGTAGGTTGATGCTCAGAGACAGATGCAATAATTGGAATAAAATCCTTGGCATATGTTGGATCCAGCAAGGAATAGAACCGGCCGGTCCATGGAGAGATGTATCCAGATGCAGAGCCAATTCCCAGAGCAACAGCACCCACACCGACTGCAGTGGTCACAGTGATCCTCAGAAAGGTTTGAAACAATTTTGTGTCGCTTAGCATGTGTTTCACCCAATCCAAGAAATAGAAAACCTATACAAATAACAAATAGTAAAAGTTAGAATGCTTTACACCTTTCTGTGCAAGGCACATCAACGGAACAGTAAAGCCTGAAAAGTCGATATTCTCTCAGGCGTAATAAATCTATGATAGGCACAACTAATATAAATCACCACAAACACCCCAAGTGGTTCTGAAATCCAAAAAGTTAAATTTTGAGTTTTAACATCGAAAAACTAAAACTTTACAACAAAATTGAATTGACACAGATATGTATGAGCTATCTATGGGAGATTATATTACACTGCAGTTTTAAGATTATTCACACATATCAAGAAATTAAGTGATATTACCAAACTAACCTTATTTAATTATTCACTTTTCTTGTTAGATAACTAAATGTCAGTAATTACTAACTCACTTGGAGATGATGAAAATTGAAAAGGGTAACTGAAAAGTATTGTGTATTTTTTGAAATGATTTTTTCTTCTACATGAACACTTTATTTTTGAAAGTGATGCAGTATAAATTAAGGTGCTGAGAATGAGATTAAGATTCTCATTCTTTGGTCATGAGAATGACTTTGAAACAGGAATCTCATTCTCATTCCCATTCCAATTCTTGATTCTCATTCTCATTCCATTCTAAATCCAAACACTACCAAAGTCATTGAAATTCACAACAATCAAACATAATGCTATAAAGTCAGCAACTTTTAAACAAATCCAACAGAGAAAAGGACAGTAAGTGAAACCTGCATCAGAAAGAACACGCCCATAGCAGCCATGTGCTCTCCGGACTGCACATGCTGAAAACCCACAAACCGAATCTGCATTGCAAGCAACATGCCCACAACATACATACAATTGTAGGCAATATAGAGCCTCATCGAGTATCTCCCAGTGATCAAAAGCACCAAAACATAAAGTGGTACCAAATTGATAATAAAAACATATCCTCCCCAAGCTGAGACCATATAGAAGTACCCAAAAGCCGAGGCCAAGGACCAAGCAAGCGAGCCTGTGTTCACCGCCTTCACGAACAAGTAAAACGTGAGCAACAGAGCGAAAATGGCCACTCCTTCGTTGTCGTAGGACCCGGCGACGGACCGGGAAATGTATCCTGGGCAAATGGCGATCAGAGCGGCGGCGACAAGCCCGGCTCCGGTGTCCCAAATCTCTTTACCGAAGAAGTAAGCAACGAGAGTGGTGTTGGAGGCGAAGAACGGAGCCGTCAACACACAGACCTCGCGGATGTGAACCGCGAATCGCAGAAAATGCAGAGTCCAGTAAATTATGGCGGCTGTGACCATGAGGCCTGGGTAGAGAGTGCCACCAATGATCCGGCCGAGAGGGTACCAGCTCTCGGAGTCGAACCAGTTCCAGAATTCGTAGAACCCTTTCTCGGTTAGGAACAGAGTGGTTCGGTAATTGAAATACGGATCGAATTCATGGATCATGGACTCGTATCGCAGGACGCTGAAGAGGCGAGTGATGAAGGCCAGAATGTAGACGAGGCCGAGGATCGAGACTCGAATCAGGAGCTCCTGCTGCTTGGTTTTGAGCTTTAGGGTTTTCATCGAGAAGTTGCTGAGCAGATCCGATTTGAAGCTCGGGGTCTGGACGGATCCAGATTTCTTGTCGCTGACTTCAACCATGATTGGGGGATGAGAAAATTGCTGAGAAAAATGGAGGGATTTCTGGTCAAGTTAGAGAATTTCCATGTGGGGATTTTCTCGGGAAAATGAGAGTCTTCTTGGGAGGTGGGTTTATGAAGAGATAATCAAAAACTGAAAAAACTGAAAAAACCCTAGAAGAAGAAGATGTAGTGAGAGGAGAGTGTGTGAATCAGTTGAGATCAGCTCAAACTAGAAGATCCGGTGAAAAGTCAAGACCCGTTTAGGTGTGGGCGGGTCGCTTAAGACCCATTGGAGTTTATCCAAATTTTACCCAAAGCTAGCAATTCGGGTTTCAAATCGGTATTATGGGTTCTCGTTAGAAATGCTAAATATGATTTAGACCCGAAAGAGATGTGAGTTATGGATTTTGGATCGATTTTCATAACTTACATGCAAGATGAGCGGGCAGATTGCTCGACCCAACCCCAAAAGTGATCATGTATATTTTATGCAACCTTAACCCAATAAACGTGAATCGAATTTCTGATACCCACAAGTTTGTTTCAAAATTTTAATCTTTAAGTTTATATGTGGCAGTTCGAATCTTGGTTTGGCTTTTCGGTTTCGTGCGAAAATGGCCCAACCGAAATTCATACCAAAATGTGTACAGGTTTTACGAAAAAATGTGTAAGTTTTCTTGACATTCGAAATTTTCAAGGAACACACAAATTGAACTTGACTAAACATGAGGTTAGGTCTGATATATGTGACCCAATTTCGCAATTTTCTAAGTTGAATTTTCAGGTGTAAGTGAGTTCCACTCCAAACTACTCGCGACTTTACATAAAGCTGGTAATTTGGACTTGTACCCACTGCAACTCAAAATCTTATTCTTATTTTAATGGATCCATGTTGCATAAAAATAAAATATAAGTGATAAGATTGGGGGTCTTATAAAGTCACATAAAATATCACATTTTACATGTAAATATCAAACTCACAACTCGTACCCCTTTCAAGTTTGGTGTTTCTCAACCCAAACTTGAAAAATTGACTCAAGATTCAAATTTTCTCGTATAATCATATGACGTTTCCACAACTCAATGAGAGTTCTCCGCCTCTCCAGAAATCTCACACGTCACATTAACACAATGAGAGGTGTAACCTCACCAAAACCCTCTCATACTATGTGATTACAAAGGTTATCATCCGTGTCTTATATCTTTCTGCCTACGAGGCTTGAGCAATAACCATACTCAGAACATGGTCCAGTGAAGGACGAATTCCGCTCCCAATAAATGCCCCCAAGGTTGCACATTAAATGCTTAGAAGTGTTTTGTAACCTCAACATCTTAAAACCAGTCGTCTGACTTTGAATGTTGCCCATAACTAGCACTCTTAAGAATTTCAACATTTATATATCACGATATTTGAGGGGCAAACAAAAATCTCAAATCTCAATCAACGTCCGCACACAACACGCCTAAGAGGTTAGAATTCAAGCTCAGAATGAGCCACATGCACAAATTTCACACCATCAACAACCAATCACATGTTGGCACATCATAGATATATTTTAAGTACAAACATTTTGAATCTCCTAGTTAAGATTTTTATCTTACACAAGAGACAATTACCCTGAACAGAACTTAAGATAAATGTTTAGCGGTGTGTTCTCCATACGAACACTGGGCCTTAAAAAAGGCCCATTTAGAAGGGGCCCACATAAGGCCCATATTTAAACCCATTTTGACTTTTGAGTCCACACCAACACTGGGCCTTAAAATAGGCCCATTTGAAGGGCCCATATAAGGCCCATATCCAAACCCCATAGAACCTCTCTGAAAGACCGAACCCTCCACTTCCGTTCCAACTTTTCAGATTCGATCGAAAGAGAGAGAGAGAGAGAGAGAGAGAGAGAGGGGCAGAGCGAGTGGCTCGCCATGGCGCAGCGAAGCTGATCGGCGCGATCGCATCACGCAGAGCTTCTTCATCTTCTTCGACTTCGTTCCTGTCTCGATCTTCATCATCGGCCGCTCAGACTCGGCAGTACGCGACGGCTCCGCCGCCGCCGGCGGTTTTCGTGGACAAGAACACTCGCGTCATCTGCCAGGGAATTACTGGAAAGAACGGTACCTTCCACACCGAACAGGCCATCGAGTATGGAACCAAAATGGTACAGACGCTGCTATTTTTTTATTTTATTTTTCTGTTCTGATTCAGTTGATTCTTCGTTTTTTGTTGAGTATCAGTTGTGATTTGGTGGAAGAGATTGTTTGAGTTTTGATTAAAACAAGAATTAAATGTTTTAGGTCATTTTTAGCTGCTGATTTGTGTAGGACTGTTTGTCTGTATACTTCACTATGCAACATGGTACTGACACTGATCATCTCTCTCTGCTGTTCCGATTCAGTAGTTCCTTCGTTTTTGTTGAATATCAGTTGCGATTTCATTGAAGTGATTGTTTGAGTTTTGCTTTAATGAAGCCTAGGAAGGTTTAATCCTTAGTGTGACAATTGTTTAGCTGCTGATTTGTGTAGAACTGTTTGTTTGTCGACTCCTCAATGCACTATGGTACTGGCACTGGTCATCTCTTCTTTTGTTGCTCCGATTCAGTTGTTTCATTTTCTGAATATCTGTTGTGGTTTCGTAGAAGAGATTGTTTGAATTTAGTTGTAATCATGCCTTGGAGGTTTTGATCCTTAGCTTGTCAATTGTTTAGCTGCTGATCTGTGTAGAGCTGCTTGTTTGTAGACTCCACAATGCAATATGGTACACAAATGCTCATCTATTCTTTTTGATGTTCTGATTCAGAAGTTTCTTTGTGTTTGTTGAATATCAGTAGTGATCTCATAGAAGAGATTGTTTGAGTTTTACTTTAAACAAGCCTGGGGGGGTTTAGTCCTTAGTATGACTATTGTTTAGCTGCTGAATTCTGTATAACTGTTTGTTTGTAGACTCCACGTTGCACTGCTCATCTGTTTTTTTTTTGCTGTTCTGACTCAGTTGTTTCTTTGTTTTTGTTGAATATCATTTGTTATTTCATTGAAGAGGTTGTTTGAGTTTAGCTGTAAGCAAGCCTTGGAAGTTTTAAGCCTTACCTTGGCCATTGTTTAGCTGCTGATTTGTTTGGAACTGTTTGTTTGTAGACTCCAATATTCTTTATAAGTTTATGTTTGACCTTAAGCTCTATTAATGGTATCTTTAAATTATTTTAAAATCTGAGTGCAGAATACTTTGTTTCCAAATGAAATGAGTGAAATGTTTCACGAAATGTCAAAGAAACAAAATCATGTAGAGAGTGATGAATAAGGAGTGCCTGAAACTATTTTTTAATTGATTTGTTATTTGTCAATTATCAACTGAAGAATTTTTTATGCACTTCATTCAAAGGCTTGTATGTTGCCTTCCAGAAAAATTAAATTATAACTTCTTGGTTGCTGTTTCTCGGCGGCATGTTCTTTTAAAGCCATTTTGTTCTGTATAACCACTCTTTTGATTGTTGTGGAGGTGTGGGCAGGACTAACTTCATTGCATGTAAAATGCCTTATACAGTTGTAGGTTCAACCCTTCTTTTTTAAAATGGCTATACATGCCACTGGGTTGTTAACAGCTTGAGTTTTCATTCTAAGTTGCGCTGAGCTATAATTAGAGTGTCTTGGCATGGTTGTATGCTTCTGGTGTGCTGGTATTGGGGCATAATGGGTCTCAGGCTCATTTGTTACTTTTGGTTTTGCTCTCTCTCTCTCTCTCTCTCTCTCTCTGATTCAGTACTGACATCACTTGCCTTTCTCTTATACTTTAGAGGGTTGATTCATTGGATTGCTAGCGATGCTTTTAATTCTTAAGCTTATTATTGTAAAATTTGCTTCAATTAATCGAGGACCCTTCATATATCAGGTTGGTGGTGTGACTCCCAAGAAGGGCGGAACAGAACATTTGGGACTTCCTGTTTTCAACACTGTTGCAGAAGCAAAGGCTGAAACGAAGGCAAATGCTTCAGTCATATATGTTCCTCCTCCATTTGCAGCAAAAGCCATTTTGGAGGCATTGGAAGCTGAGTTGGATCTTGTCGTGTGCATCACCGAGGGGATTCCTCAGCATGACATGGTAGTATCACTTTAAAGGATAATTTGTCCGAACATGATACATGCTGTACATCTGTGTAATTCAAATAGTTTTGACAAAAGTAATGTGCATTTCCTGTGTTAATGTAGTAGAACAAGGTTTCACTTATGCAGAACATTGGTTATAGGTCCATTAGGTTTTCTTGTGCCAGATTATTTGGATTCAATTTTAATAGAAAAAATTTAATGTATTGATTTGGGTTTATAATTATTTACATCTAATGGTTGGAGTAGGACATATATGTTAATACTAGCAAATATATGTTATCCGGTTCCTTGTTGCCCAACATTTGTTTTTATCTGTAGGCCAATAACACATCATTGATATTTCTATCATGGTCAATTGTCCTTGAAGTTAATACTTTACTAATTTCAGGTACGAGTGAAAGCTGCCATTAATAGGCAATCCAAAACTCGGTTGATTGGGCCAAACTGCCCTGGTATTATCAAGCCTGGGGAGTGTAAAATTGGGATCATGCCTGGGTACATTCACAAACCAGGGCGTATTGGGATTGTATCTCGATCTGGTACCTTGACATATGAAGCGGTAAGTCCTAATTTTGTTTCACTGAGCACTTCACCAATACAAACTTATTAACAGAATAGGATATTTGATGTATTTTGTTTGAAAAGATGGGATATATTGAGTGCTGTTTGCTTTGTCAGCAGCCTTTATATCTCCAATGAATGTCTGTTAAATGAGCACTAATGTATACATTAAAATTTTCATTTATATGCTATTGCTTTGCAGGTTTTCCAAACTACTGCTGTTGGCCTTGGGCAATCTACTTGTGTAGGTATAGGAGGGGATCCTTTTAACGGAACAAATTTTGTTGACTGCCTTAAGAAGTTTCTAGTAGATCCCCAGACAGAAGGTACATGATCTTGAGTAGTGTAATCCATTTGAACTATTTGAAGCGTTCAAATTATCAGTCAAAAGTGGCATTATTGCATAACTTACTACCTTAATGTGTGTTGTTTAACTAGTGAATGTAAAAACTATGGTTACTCATACATTCAGCTGAAGTTCTAAATTACACATTGATGCCAGATTCGTGAGTACGCATGTGCTCACTTTGTATATTTTTAAGTACATAGTTCAGTTGGTAGTCCATATGCGGTGTATTGTACTCTTTTTGGGTTTATGTGTGTGCATTTGGGACTGTAGTTGGGTAATCTAATCTTTCTCACGCACGCACATTTCGTGAAAGGTTTTGCTTGTGAGCTTGTCATCCATAGACATGCAGCTGACTAGCTGTTCATATGAGATTGTAAAGCATCTAATAGATTGATATAAAACTACTTAGTGCATCTTCCAGAAGTCCGTAATGTCTTACATCTAGTATAAATTTGGTAGAATGTTATGGAGTCCTTTCTTATGATGTACATTGGGCATTCAAGTTCTTGATTTTTTCCCCTCTTTGAAATGTGCTTGCCTCTGGGGGTGTATTTGGAGGGATTAAGATCAATATCCTTGAAATGAAAACTAGAGTTTATGCCCTCCTAGACTTTGACTTCTTGATAGACGATTGATCTCTGGTGGCATGTGTATTTCAGGTATCGTTCTAATTGGAGAGATAGGTGGAACTGCTGAAGAGGATGCTGCTGCATTGATAAAGGTAAACAGTTTTGATATTTTCTTATACTTAAATTACTAATTGAATTATGGAATTTATTCTCGCTAATAAGTTTTCATGTTTTAGAACTGCTCCGTCAAATACTCTTAATTTCACGCTTCTAAAAGTTCCTTAAAAAATTTGGTCTTCTGTGTTTCCGTATATTATATTTCTACTAAAATTTATTTAAAAAATCAGAAAAAGTTGAATTTAAGTTTTGACATTTCAGGGCATGGTTTGAATTTATATATATATATGTAGAGAGAGAGAGAGAG
>JAYMTH010001240.1:0-15716 GCA_036897465.1 Pelargonium australe | reverse complement strand
GCGGTGTTAAGCAGGGGTGCCCGCTCTCTCCTTATCTATTTATTATCGTGGCTGAGGCTATGCATTTACTTCTTGCGAAATCGGAGTCTCAAGGTTTGTTTCAGGGTATTCGAGTGGGTAATACATCTCTTTCGCATTTACAATTTGCTGATGACACGGTACTATTCTTGGATTTGTCTGTCTCGGATCACGCTATCTCAAATGTGCACGACGTATTGCGCATGTTTGAAGTTGCCTCGGGCCTTAAGATTAATTTTGCAAAATCCCGTATCATCGGAAATTCTATTCCTGATGACCGGTTACACCGGTTAGCAACTGCCCTGGGTTGCCAGACAGCCTCTTTTCCAATTAATTACTTGGGATTTAATTTGGGAAGCAATCCTCGGCTTTTGAGCTCTTGGTCGGGCATTATTGGAAAATTTGAGAAGCGTTTGGCTCTTTGGCAAGCTAAGTATTTTTCGTTGGGAGGTCGTGTAACTTTGATCCGCTCGGCCCTTGCTTCGCTGCCACTATTTTATATGTCCCTTTTTAAGGCTCCGAAAAAGGTAATTGCTTCTCTTGAGGCAATTGAGAGACGGTTTTTATGGGCGGGCTCATCTTCGAGACGTGGTTTTTGCAAAGTTAAGTGGGAATTGGTGGTTCAAAAACGCTCTCATGGAGGGCTCGGCATTCGCCAATTACATCTCGCTAATATAAGTCTCCTTGCTAAATGGTGGTGGAGATTCTCGACGCAATCGGGGTCTTTGTGGAAATCCATATTATGCAAAAAATATGGATGGTCACCTTCTTCTTGGTCCTTGGAGGAGGTTTGCGCTTCAAATCCATCACCTGTGTTGAAGGCTTTAATGGACCTTCGGTTCCTTCCGGGGTTTATTGATTTGGTTGGTGCAAGCTCGGTTAAATGAATTGTTGGAGACGGGAGCAAGTGCCGGTTTTGGATGGACAGCTGGGTCTCGGACTCACCACTTAAAAGCAGCTTTCCGCGTCTATTTCGCCTATGTGATCGGAAATCAGTCACTGTTTTGGAAGCTTTGGATCAGCTCCGGTCACCGGTTCCCGCTGGTTTGTTTCGTCGGCGACTACGGCCTTGCGAGGAAGACATCCTCGAGTCATTGCTTGATGTTCTGGCCTCGGTTGATCTTGCTCCATCAGTCCCGGATCGTCAAGTATGGAGGCATGTGAGTTCGGGTAAGTTTTCCACATCGAAAGCTTTTGATGCTCTTTATCGATCTACCCCCCATGTTCGTCTTGCTTGCCACAAAACTATTTGGCGACCATTTATTCCTCCCAAAATTCAATGCTTTGCGTGGCTTGCGGCATTAGAGAGTGTTCCATGACTTCATTTTCTAGTTTTCAGAAAAATTTTGCCTGCAAACTCGAATTGTTTTTGCCACCTTTGTGATGTTGAGATTGAGACCAATTCCCATTTGTTGATTCACTGTTTTTGGACCCGGAAAGTGTGGGGAGCTGTAATGAATTGGTGGGGTGTTATGGCTGCTCTCCCTTGCTCAGTTTCGCTACTGTTATCATCTTGGTCCTCCATTTTTTTAACAGTAAATGCTTTGTGTGGAAAGCTTTGGAATGTTCTTTGTTTAGCCACCATGTGGTTCGTTTGGTTGGCACGCAACGGGTTAGTTTTTCAGGATAAATTCCCTTTCGTTGGAGATACGGTACTTCACATTCAGGCTTTTATTTTGTCATTGGTTTCTTATATCATAGCTCTTTCGATGTATCTTTCTCTTTTGATGCTTGGGTGGCTGATACTATCTCCTGTTTGAGTTAGGTTTCAGTGCACGTTGCTTGTACTTTTATTTCTACAACATTCGGGTTATCTGAATAAAAGTTACCTACTGATAAAAAAATAAATCAAATAACATGACATTGGTACACCAACCTTAAGGAGGTGTTGGTCTCTTTTTGCTTGTTCCCACACTCTCATTTTTTTATGTGACATATTTTTCTACTAAAGTAATTAACAATTCAAATTAGAATGAATTAACATTTTTTATGGTTCTTGCACATAATTAATTATTTTATTCATAATAATTCATTTATTTTAAAATGAGTGTCATTATTTTCATTTTGAGAAAAAGTTAAAAGAAAAAGTAGTTAGTGTGTTATACTTACTCTAAAAGATATTAAATAACTTGTTATAAGAATAATATTGACTATTTCATTATAACAATCATACTAAAAATGAAAAGATGACACTCGTTCTAAGAAATAAATCATAAGAATTATTACACTCATTTTAAGATGGATGAAATATCAATTTCGCACATATAAAATTTAAAACAAACAATATTACATATGTTTAAACGTTCCGGTAATCACATGAACATTTTAATAAAACAATAGTCCTTGCCTATCAAAACTTTTTGATGATCCATTAAATCTTATAATATTAATTTGATGTTGAGACCTGATTTGATACTTTAATTTTTTATAATAAAAAATAATCTCTTAGCGTGTTTTGATATAATTTGGTGCATAATTATTTTTACTCAAAATATTCCATGAACAGTTGAATATTTACCCAGTTTGATTCATGAATTTTTTTATATAAGCTTTAAGAGTAATGACCATTTTGGGTCAACATGCAAATGTTCATGGACTATTTCGAGTCAAACAAAGTGCATGAACCAAAATTGGAGCGAAACACGAAAGTTCATGGACCAAGTTGAGTCAAAACCCTAGGCGAACTAAGGATTTGTACTCCCAATCTCGGCAAGCTCTCTCCATGAGGCTTTGTACTCCCAAGGTGTAGTCGACGTTACCATACTAACAATGGATAGTCGTGTTTTTGCGCTTTCTTTCCCGGGTGAAAAGTCTATGACAACCATGAAGGAAACTGGGTGGTCTTGGCTCTCACAATGGTTTGTTCATTTTCACTATTGGAACCGGCTAAAGCGTAAGGGTTGACATTTTGCTTGGTTATCCATTCGTGGTATTCTGTATCATGCTTGGCACGTGAACACTATGAAAGAGGTTGCTAAACAGTTCGGGGATTTTTTGTTCCCCCTGAGCTCCTTGACGGGTTGTGATCTAGACCAAGCTCACATTCTCATTCATTGTCCTAATTTCAATCCAATATCTGAGCAATTGCGTTTGACTTTAAAGTGTTCCTCCTACTTCATCGCCGTATCGGACTTTTCAGGCATGGACTTACCGCCATTTATTGACATTCATGACCGGGACGATCAATCTCCTTCGTCGTCACCGCACTCCCATTCTGGCAAATTTGTTGATACTCACGGGAACTCAGCTGCCAACGAGAGTGCCATGGAGAAGGAGACTCTTGATTTTAATGAAGTTGGGTCCACTGGGTCTCTGAATGCTACTGGGTCGAGTTTAAATGGACTTTTAAATTCACTTGAAGAGGGTTTCATCACTCATTCTCCCATGCCCGTTAACTGCACATCAAAGCCTCTTTTTCCTTTTCTCTCTGCTTCGTCACACTCACCATTTTAGAACTTGAAGTTTGTAACTTTCCGTCGAAGAAATCGCAGGTCTCCTCCAACAACAATTGTTCGAAGTGAAAATATTTCCTCCCGGCAAATTCAGGTGCATCGGTTTGGGATATATGCAAAAGTGATAGGGCTCGAGTCATTGGTTCCGAATCAACAATTATTGAGCGCCTTCGGGTCACTAAGGTCGATCCAAACGGTTAATCTCCAATTCTGCGCCAGCGTTCCTTGATGTCCTTGGACCTTAAGAGGCGTTTGGCGCAACCTGGGGGGGTTCGTTTCGTCCTCATTTTCGGTATCCTCAGCTTGGCATAGTGTTTTCAATTTTGAGCTTATGACATTTTCGTTTCTTATATTGTTCATCTTTATTTTACGGTGACTGATACTTTTCTCAAGCTTTAATTAGTTTTAGTACACTTTTTATGTACTTTTATTTCAACATTCCAGTAAACTAAATAAAAGATTGCTGATAAAAAAAAATGTTCCTAAAAAACATATTGAATTGAACTCCATTTTTTGGACGGTGAAACAATAGAAAATAGACAAAAATGAGGATGGTTTTTCCAAAATTAGGCAATAATTGAAAATTGAAGAAGCCATCCAAAACCAAAATTGAAAGGAGCTATAGATAACGCTGAAGAGAAGTGAAGACACACCCGACACAAATAGACGTCCAACAAAAAACTGCGGGACCCACGCTTTTTGTACACGTGGGACAGGTGATGCTCTTCAATTTTATCTCATCAACCCCAGGGGTGACACGTAGCGCTTCGAAGCATTATGGTATTACACGTTGGCGTTTATGATTGGCTGTTGTCGGAGAACCGGTGCGCTGACGTGTGACGTCGCTGTCAGAAGAGCTCCCTAGAGGACACCAAAAATAAGTGGGTAGTGATGGCTTAATCACTTCGTAGCATGCCTTGATTAGAGTGCCACTTCACTTAAACCCCCACTTTCTTATCTTATTCACCGTTATGCCACTGCTGTCTTCTGAACTACTCTTTTATCTTCTACTCTTCTTTTTGTTCATTGACGATATTACCCCACATTCTCTGCTTTATTTCCATTCGTGCCGAAAATCTTGTCCTTTTTTCCTCCAATGATTTCCTTCGAAGGATCCAACTCGGGGCGTGAAATTTACTATCAATTTTGAAACGTCGATTATAAAGTTTTATTTGCACTATTACATGTAGCTTGCCTCATATTTTTTTTCACCGGTACACTAGACTCGTTCTTTTACTGGTAGTAGACCTACGAATGCATGTACAATAAATGACATTAATTTTATGTCAATATTTCATCATGTGTAATTGTTTTTCTTCAACATGAGGAACGTTACATGTACTTCTGCAAACGAGCCATAGACTATATGGTGAGACAACATAAACGAGATCATGAGTTCGAATTTTATTGAATTGAACGTGAAGAGCTGTAAAAGATTAAGAAGAACCACCATATATTGCATAACTCAACATGCCAATCTTTTCCATTCCATTTAGAAAACGCTAAACTCTTAATAATGTGATACTATTTTTTTGTTTCAAACTAATTATCTACTTTTTCTACAAAAGTAAACATGTTGAAAAGGAGTTCATATATGTTTTGATTAATGAGTGATAGCATTACATGTATGTCATATAAATAATAAAAGACTATTGCATCATATACTAACACTATATTTATAATTTATAATAAGAGAGTGTTTTTCTTTTTTTTAAAGGAAAATAAAAGAGTGTTCAAATTAAGTGAAGTTCTTTTGTTTATACATGAAAATGGTAATTAGTCCTCATGGGGCATATGTGTTATAGTATAATTTAGGAGAAAAATGAGATACCCTAAAAAGCCATAGGTTAGGAAGGTTGGTTACAACTACATATATTGTAATGTAGCATAAAATGTTATTTTATCCATGGATGGATTTTACTTTATGTGTCACCAAACAAGACTACTACTAGTAGAATTCATTTACTTTTGGAGCCAAAATTGTATCTAATTGAAGCCAAACAATGGTTTTGGGGTGAGAAAATGAATGTACAAAACCCTGCAACCAAACAGTGCCCTTGGATTCGATAAGAGAGAAAAAACATAATAACACCTCGAGAGGTTCCTATCATGGGGCCATTTTGGCCTATTCATCTACTCTTTGACTCCTTGGGGGCTTCAGTGGCAATTTCGTAAAAGTGTGGGGGCATCCGGTGCTATTTCGCCAGAAAAAGTAAGATTGGTTTGCCATTGGTTGAAATTACAGTCTCATGCAAAGGGTACTTTTGTCAATGCAAAGTACAGCCATACAAACGCAAGAGTTAACGACTTGGCGTGTAGAAGTTGTCTACTGGGTAATGGATGGATGGAGATATGAAAATAAAAGAAAGTTGTGTGTATAAACAAATAATTATAAAAGTAAAAGAAGTGATTTTTATTATGAAATATGCCTTTTTTTTGCCCTTAATTTGTATTTATTATGAATAAATTAAGAATATGGGTTTAATGTATATCAGTTAATTAATATAAAGTTATATCAATTAAACTAATAAAGTGATGACACCTCATTTAAAACTATGGATCCTGACGGATCACTCCGCTCCCACAAATTCACTTGGTTGGGTATAAGTGATTTTAAACCTCATTAGCTTCTCAAATTGCAACTGATATATCAATCTGATATACATTTTACCCTAAAAATATTTACGAGGACAAGTATATAAAATTTTGGGTAATTTATTTTATTTTGGTGGATGGTATGGATATAGAGATAATGGGTTGTGCTAGCAGACATTTTCTACCATCATATTCATCTTCTTCTTCAAATCTTTGTTTCTTCTGTCTTGACACACAAATTCATCTTTCTTGATTGATTTCCATGAATCCAATCTTCACAGCTTCTTCATTTTCTTTCACAAGCTCCAATTTCTGCAATCCCTATAGTGCTGCTTCTGTGAATAGATCTCTGCACCTTGAGAGTCAAACCTTAGTGACACCCACATGCTTGATTTTCTTCTTGTTTGATTTCAGAATTTAAGGACTCTTGCTTTTCTTTGCAAGATTCTGATTTGATAAGCTTAAGTTTTTTGGAATCTTTGTTTTGTAGTTCCTGGGTTTTGGTTGGTGAACAGGATATAAATCAAATTCTGTTGAGAATAAGAAACTCAGAATCTGGGGGATTCTTTTATTCTTTATGTGGGTTTATGTGAATTTCTTATCTTCCTCAATTTTTGGGTTAGTCTAGTCTCCTCCTCCTCTCTGCAATCTGAGAAGAAAATTGTATTTATTTTGGTGGATAAGACAGCATCTTCTCATAACATCACCTACTTTTCAATCTACTTGTTTGTAGTGAATTTGGAAGTGGGGGGTGGGTTCTTCTTCATTCACTCCTGGCCATTTGCTTCTTCTTCAAGTTCAGATTTTCAAAAAAAAAAAAAATAAATAAATCATCTTTTCCATTGGGTGTTGGTTTATATAGACAGTTTCTGTAGATTTGATAGTGGGTCTCTCTCTGGAAAGTAGCTATTAGGCAGGAAGCTCAAATCTACTCCAACTGGTTACTGTTTGTGGTTACTGTTTTGGATGAGTTTGCTTCATGTGTTTGGGTTTGGGTTAAAGGTGGGGCATCTACTTTGGATGCTATGTTGGTGGATCTTTTCTGTGATTTCCATGAACTGGTTCATTAATGGTGGGATTATGGACACCAAGGCTGGTCTGCTTGGTCATGGTGGCAGGGTGTTGCTCAAATGGTGGGAGATAATCTCAGGTAGCAGTTGTAAGATCCATCATCACTACTATCAACTATTTGGGTCCAAGAAAATCCCAAAATATTGGTGGAGGAAGCTCTTGATTGGCTGGGTAGTTTTTTGGATCCTGGCTTCTTTGACTCTCTTCTTGTACATGAGCTCACAAGCTTCTGAGAAGAGGAAAGAGACCCTGGCAAGTATGTGTGATGAGAGAGCTAGAATGTTACAAGATCAGTTTAATGTGAGCATGAACCATATCCAGGCCATGTCTATTTTGATCTCAACCTTCCACCATGGCAAGAACCCATCTGCTATCGATCAGGTAACTTGATCCTCTCCTAAATCTGACTGTTCTAGGATGATACATCAACTATGAATTCATGATTTTCCTCCAGTTCTTAGCTTCTTGATTGCCTTTGTTTCTCAAGTGGGTATTGGATCTAGAACACCATATTTACTACTATAATTGAGCTGTTTGATTGATATTTCAGATGCAAAACCTGTTGCTGGGTGTAATTTTTTCAAATTAGTGTGTGACTGAGTGGTGTATCAGTTCCAAATGTTGGAATTTACATTGGATTTATGGTGGGAATGGAAAATTGGTCAATTTAGTTTCGTCTAGACCCAGATCTGAGTTCTTAATCTTCAATTAGATGTTTCTAATCATAAAACGAACTTACTTTCCGAACAGAGAACATTTGCGAAGTACACTGAAAGAACTGCTTTTGAGAGGCCCCTCACAAGTGGTGTGGCATATGCTGTAAGGGTGCTCCACTCTGAAAGAGAACAGTTTGAGAAGCAACAGGGGTGGACTATTAAGAGGATGGACACCTACGAACAAAATCCAGTTCACAAGGATGACCATGCTCCAGATGTCTTGCAGCCATCCCCAATTCAGGAAGAATATGCCCCCGTTATCTTTGCACAGGATACCATTTCGCATATAGTTTCTTTTGATATGCTGTCGGGGAAGGTGAGTCCTGTTCTATCTTCTAAGTTATTCGTACCATTTGTTAATTTCTTTTACATTTGTAGACTAGACCCAATATTTATCCTCATTTTGATGAATCAGGATATTCATCTTATGGACATTTATACTTCCTTTTGTAGTTTTAAATTCATCACTTGTAATGACCTAATAAAAATCTATAAGCTAATTGGCCTTCTGGATATCTGATGCAGTTGTACAAATGATTTCAAGAATTCTTTGTTTATAGTGTGAATCATAAAACTCCTATATTTAAGTCTTCAAAACTTGTCTGTCTACAGGAGGACAGAGAGAATGTGTTGCGAGCAAGAGTTATAGGAAAGGGGGTTCTCACTGCTCCATTCAGGCTACTAAAAACAAACCGCCTTGGCGTTATATTGACATTTGCTGTCTACAAAGTGGACCTTCCTTCAAATGCAACCCCAAATGAGAGGATACAAGCAACTGATGGGTATGTTGTTACTCAACAATATCATTATGATTGAGAGTACCTTGATTAGCATGAAATCATCTTATTCCTGTATGTAATCTTTATCTTGCTGAAGAAACTAAGTCAAAAAGAGGGAACTTTTCTAATATTGTTATTTTCTATAAGCAGATATCTTGGCGGAGTATTTGATATTGAGTCACTTGTGGAGAAGCTACTTCAACAGCTTGCCAGCAAACAAACTATCTTGGTGAATGTGTATGACATCACTAACCAATCTCAGTCAATCAGCATGTATGGTTCAAATGTATCCGATGATGGATTGCAGCATGTTAGCAGCCTTAACTTCGGGGATCCATTCAGAAAGCATGAGATGCGCTGCAGGTGATTAATAGCTACTGTCTATTAGCAAATCTTTTAGCCCAAAGCTTAGGTCTGATATAGGCCTCCTCGATTGTGATTCGCTACCAATCACAGTATCAGATAAGAAAACAGTGAAAATTCAGTAATTTGATAATTTTACCTCTCCATGTCTTGATTTGCTGTGCTGTGATTGGTGCGAATGAAACTGATATTCCTGTATCTGAGAGGAGCCAGTTCTTGTTTTTCTTTATTTTTAAATTATGTTTGAGATGCAAATTTTTGAAGTGGGTGCACAAATAAAGGTATGTTTTTTTTTTCTTAACCCAGATTCAAACAAAAGCCACCTTGGCCATGGCTGGCTATTACAACATCAATTGGCATTCTTGTCATTGCATTTCTGGTTGGTTATATATTCCATGCAACTGTGAATCGAATTGCCAAAGTTGAAGATGATTACAATAAGATGACAGAGCTTAAAAAACAAGCTGAAGCTGCTGATATCGCAAAGTCACAGGTAGTTAGCTAGTTTAATTTACTTGGTTAAAATTTTCTTTTGGTTTCACCTAATATTTATCTATGCCTGACTAAACTTCGACCTTCTGTAGTTCCTTGCAACTGTGTCTCATGAGATCAGAACTCCAATGAATGGTGTTTTAGGTGGGTGGTTTGACTAATATGTCCTTCAACCTCATCTATTCATGGCTTAGTATTTTCATTTAAACAAGTAGCAGCATGGTAGTGACAGTCTCGTTATGTTAATTTTCAGGAATGTTGCATATGCTTATGGGCACAGATTTAGATGTAACTCAACAAGATTATGTTAGAACAGCACAGGGTAGTGGGAAAGCTCTAGTTTCACTTATAAATGAGGTTTTGGATCAGGCAAAGATTGAATCTGGTAAACTTGAGCTTGAGGCTGTGAGATTTGAACCGCGGACAATCTTGGATGATGTGCTGTCACTCTTTTCGGGAAAGTCTCAGGAAAAGGGAGTAGAGGTAATAATTAAGTCTCTACCTTCTCATCATGTGTCATTTCATCATCTCATTTCGAATTTTCTAATAATAAAACATTTTTTGGGGAAGAGCAGTTAGCAGTCTACATCTCCGATCAGGTTCCTCAATCTCTAATAGGCGATCCAGGAAGATTTCGGCAAATCATCACCAATCTCATGGGCAATTCTATCAAAGTAAGTAACCAATAGCTTTATATAATAAAGTAGAAAATTTTCTGGGCTCTAAGTCATTGGACTATGCTAGTTATTTCCATAATTTAACCTACTTATATTGTTTAATACCAAGTGAGTATCAGGTACTTGAACCAGTTAAAATCTGTTACCCGTTAACGTTGCCTATAGAGAAACAATGTAAAATCATAAGAATCTATTTAGTGTTTACGTCTTTATGTGAAGTAGGGTTAATCATGTTATTTAAATGTTGTGCCTTGTGATTGAAATCATTTTACTTCTATATATCTCAAGGAGAAATAATCTAGTAGTGGATTATAATGAATTTATGTTCATAGTTCAGTAATTTATTGTTCAAACCTTGCTAGAGGCAAATTGGTAGTATCATGCTAGAAATCTATGTTTTAAAATTGACCCATATGGCAATACTATCTTTGAGGAAGTCCAGAACATTTTTTAAGCTATGTTATGCCAATTTGTACACATAGCATTGAAACTGACTTCGTGTTCTTGACAGTTCACGGAGAAAGGACATATATTTGTTACGGTCCATCTTGTGGAGGAGGTGAAGGACTCAATAGAAGTTGAGACAGAATCATCATCAAAGAACACCTTGAGTGGTTTGCCAGTTGCAGACAGACGCCGTAGCTGGGAGGGATTCAGGACTTTCAGTCCAGAAGGTCCACCTTATCCCATCTCATCATCGTCCGACCTTATTAATCTAATTATATCAGTTGAGGATACAGGATTGGGGATCCCTTATGAAGCCCAATCGTTCATTTTCACTCCTTTCATGCAAGTGGGGCCATCTATATCCCGGACACATGGGGGCACTGGTATTGGGCTAAGCATAAGCAAGTGTTTGGTTGGCCTCATGAATGGAGAAATCGGGTTTGTGAGCAAACCTAAGATAGGATCAACTTTTACATTTACTGCTGTTTTTAGCAGTGGTTCTTCTGGTGCCGGTGAGTACAAGAGCCAGCCAATGAACAGTCAGTCTAGCTCTCTTTTCTCAGAGTTCCGTGGTATGACAGCAGTTATTGTGGATCCCAGACCTGTCCGAGCCAAGGTGTCGAGATATCATGTCCAGCGCCTTGGGATTCATGTTGAAGTAGTTTCTGATTTGAACCAAGCTTTATCTAGCGTAAGTAAAGGAAGTACAGTCGTTAACATGCTCCTCATCGAACAGGAAGTTTGGGACAAGGATTCAGAATTCTCAGCTCTCTTTGTCAGTAGGTTAAGAAACATTGACCGCGGTGTTCCCCCAAAATTGCTCATCATAGCTAATTCTGTCAATTCTTCCAGAACAAGTGCCATAACTTCTAGCATATATACCCCAGCTATTATCATGAAGCCTCTGAGGATAAGTATGCTTGCTGCATCTCTACAGAGAGCTCTTGGTGTTGGGGACAAGGGAAATGGCCGCAACGGGGATCTGTCCACTTCCTCTCTCCGAAATCTTCTTCGTGGAAGGAAAATACTGATTGTAGATGACAATAATGTGAACCTCAGAGTAGCTGCCGGTGCTTTGAAGATGTATGGAGCTGAGGTTGTGTGTGCAGACAGTGGGAAAAAGGCAATCGCACTGCTTAAACCACCCCATCACTTTGATGCCTG
Source organism: Pelargonium australe (assembly GCA_036897465.1). Lineage (NCBI taxonomy): Eukaryota > Viridiplantae > Streptophyta > Magnoliopsida > Geraniales > Geraniaceae > Pelargonium > Pelargonium australe. The sequence goes on along the minus strand of JAYMTH010001240.1, from coordinate 3,942 downwards.
CTTCATGGATATCCAAATGCCCGAAATGGATGGGTAAGCCTATTATTTTTTAATTAAATTTAACTGTTTCGTAGTTACGATAAAACTGTTGATTATTTGGATGTATTATTTCCTACTTGTTATTTGAGGCATTGTCTACTATATTATATTGTCTTGCAATAAATCTGCTGGGGTGCATTATTAGTTATTCATTTGTTAGTTCATTAAAGAAGGCTAAGAGGGTGCAGCTCAAGCTCTTCATTTACATATGATTAACGGCTTTTACTTGTTTTTGAATATGAATGTTATTATGCCTTCCCCTCAGGTTTGAAGCTACTAGACGAATTCGGGACATGGAGCAAAAAATCAACAATTCTATTTCCGCGGAAGCTTATGAAAATGTTTCGAATTGGCATTTACCCATCTTGGCTATGACGGCAGATGTGATCCAGGCTACACATGAAGCATGCCTGAGGTGCGGAATGGATGGATATGTTTCCAAACCATTTGAAGCTGAACAGCTATATCGTGAAGTTTCACGCTTTTTCCAATCAGCTTCTAATGGAGATCTATAGGGAGGACTTAAATTGAAGGCTTGCCGCCGACAAAAGCACATGCTCAAGCTCCCGTTTCCTTGGAACCCTTTCGAATGATTAAGTGGGTGCATAATACATCCCAAAAGTAAGTTTTTCTTAACAGTCAGAACTTTAGCAGCTCAGTTTATAACACTCCCTCCGTCTCAAAATGAGTGTCCTTTCTATTTTGAGGAAGATTTAGTTTGTGTGATATATTTACTATTGGGTCCTCATGACGATGTGTTATAACATACTTAAGGAATACTAACTTACTTATCACAAGAATATTGTTGACAATTCATGCATAATCAACTTTCTAAAAAAGAAAATAGCACACTCATTTTGAGATGGAGGGAGTGATAGTTTATAGTATAGAACAATACTTTAAGAAACTAATGCATTCACATTGAACGTAGTGTCAACAATTTAGAACAAGTGCTTACCAGACTTGTTACATGCATGAGTTCTGCATGTTCTTACTTGGTTGTTAACTTCTTGCCGTGTTTGAAATTCTTCAGGGGAAATAAATTTTGTGTGACGAGTGTATATAGAAGCCGAGCTTAATTGCTGGGAGATTGAGTTTTCTTCATTCATCGTACTTTTGAGCCATATATAAGCACAAGTCATTTCTCCTTGTAAAGCTCATCTCATTTCCAAGCCTGTCATCTGGGTCGACAACTTTTTGCGTCATCCAAATGCCTAAAAGACGGCCTTGAAGTACTACTTGGAAATGCGGAGGAGAAACTCATTGACTTGGATGTATCATAAAAACTTGCGGGGTTGCGCCTTCTTCCCCATGTAATAGTTATAGAACTGCAAAATGTGTGTTTATAGAAACTGATTCAGATAAGTTAGATTAGATACTGCATCTGTGTGTATATATTACAACTTCAATAAACTCCCAACCAATCCAATGTTTTTATTGAACTAAGCTGTCAATGTAACAGTAATGGATTGTTTTGTACTCATGGATATGATCTGGTTGTACATTTCTCATCTGTTTCTGGGTCAATACCATACCACAAAAGAAATAGGAATTGTTATTGATTGTTCATTGAGATTTTCCACTTTCTATATCTACTGTTGTTTACTCAACTATTGGTTTATTAAGCGCGTAGGTATATTGACATGGGTTGCTCCAGACTTACAGTTCAACGTGTAATCTCGAGTTCGAGTATCAAGAAATATAAATGCGTTAAAACATGATAACTTAATAAGAAGAACTTTTCCGCACTTGTGGTCATTCTCAATTTGATTGAGGATAACTTAATAAGAAGAGTTTTTCCGCACTTGTGGTCATTCCCGATTCGATTGAGGATAACTTAATAAGAAGAGCTTTTCCGCACTTGTGGTCATTCCCGATTCGATTAAGGATTAATTTGAATGTGATACGACTTAAATGTGTCGATCTACTGCTTGCTAGCCTTTTCTTAAAAGAAAAAAGTCTCAATTTTATAGTTTGACAAGAATGGGCCTAACCTGAGGCCCAATAATATGCTGAAAACCTGTTGATCTCTGATGGGCCTTACTTGAGGCCCAATAATAGATTGTATCTAAATGGGCCACAGTATCTAATTGTGTACGTAACTCTAGTGCGTGTGAGTGAGTGTATAAATAAAAAATTACTAATATTTTATTGATAAAAAAATAGTCTTTGGTTGTGTCTACATTTTGCTCTCTCCAGGTCCAGGCTACAGAGTCGCGTCAGTGTTAAGCGAAAGAGCACGAACGCAGAGAAGCAGAGGAAGAGGAAATCGAGTTTGGGTGGAGAAATGGATCCAGACGCAGTGGCCAAGGCTTTTGTGGAGCACTACTACTCCACCTTCGATGCCAATCGCGCCGGATTGGCCAATCTCTACCAGGAGGGGTCCATGTTGACCTTCGAGGGCCAGAAGATCCAAGGCTCCCAGAACATTGTCGCCAAGCTCACCTCCCTCCCCTTCCAGCAGTGCCAGCACAGCATCACCACCGTCGACTGCCAGCCCTCTGGCCCCGCCGGCGGCATGCTTGTTTTCGTCTCTGGGAACCTCCAGCTCTCCGGCGAACAGCACGCTCTCAAATTCAGTCAGGTTTACTCGCTAACCTTCGGTTTTCTCTTTAGTGTCTGTCTGTCGCTCTCTGTGGTTGTTGCGAGATCGCTCTTCGTTTTTTGTTAGGGTTTTAGGGTTTCCAGTAGTGTTCGCATTGATCTGTTGGTGATCTATCCATGGTAATTGAATCATCTATGTTTCGGACTGAACTGCGAATTGATCTAATTCGGAATTGAGCCTGGAGTTCTTTTTCTGATCGAAGTTGAAATTCGGTGGAACGTTTTGTATCTCTTTGATCAAAGATGAATTTCGTTGTTAAAGAGTGTATCAGTCTAATGCTTGTTTCTGTAGATCTAGGACGTTTCCTGATCTATCATTGATTATGATCTCTCCAAGTCAATGTTCCTTGTTTCATTTCTGATTACTGTGGATTTATTAATTCCGTGGTTGCTAAACCACAGCTACTTGAATATACATTAAATTTGGTATGCTTTAGCGCTGTTAGTCTTCTTTCATATTGAGTGCCGTGTGCAGAATTAGTGCTCTTTTACTGATTTACTCAATCACGAATGGTGGGGCTTCTCTATTTTAGTAATAGTATATGTTTCTTGTTAGAATCCTAGAATGTCACTCCCTCCCTTGTTTATTAATTACCATTTTGTCGCTCGATGATGGAGGCTGTGTGTTAGATCATTATAACTCTGTTTGGGCTTAAAAATTGTGCTGCTTAGAACATGATAGCATTAAAAAACTCTAGGTCTAAGTGCAGGATCGTGAATATTTCGTTTTCACCTTCACTTGAGTTTGTTAGGTTGTAGATGTTGTTAGCCTACACGGCTTTAGTTATGAATTCCTCCGCTGTTTCATGTGAATGCTGTCTCCTAAGCTCATGTATGTTGCCTTGCCTTCTTGATTTCATGTTTTTCATCAGATGTGGATGAAAAACATATATCTTCACGTTGTTTAAAAAACACTGCAGTACAAGATGTTTGGTTTCTGACATGCTCTTGCTCATCTTTGTTACAATGTCCTCATAGTTATTTTATTGTTTGTTCACTATTTAGCTCTGAGTTATGGTTTTCTACTGTGCTCATCTGAGTTCTTACTCATTGAGATGCATTCAGTTGCATTGAAGATCAATTATTGGGTGATCAACTATCATAGGTTTTATATCTTTCATCTGTCTTTCATTGAATGCATGTCAATATGTGCAAGAAACGCTTAAGAATGATATAATCTCTCAACATAGAAACTTTATTTTCTAGTCTCTACTAATGAAGTGTAAGCACTCCTTAAGATTTGATGATGACAAGTAGGGGTTTAATCGAGCCGAATCAAGCCTAAAATTGCCAGGGCTC
>JAYMTH010001239.1:0-15722 GCA_036897465.1 Pelargonium australe | reverse complement strand
AACTATTATCTAATAATAATAGCATATAGTTAATAAAAATAATAAATTAATAAACTAACCTAACCCTAAACCCTAGTATATAATCTCTCTCTCTCTCCTCCATCCTTCCCCGATCTCCGTCATGCCTCAACCAGGTGGTCTCGGTTTTTTTTTTTTTTTTTTTTTTATTACTTTTTTTTTTTGTTATTGATTGAGTGATTGGATTCTCTCTGTTTGAGATTTCTTTTATGCTTTTTGGTGGATTGATCTTATCTTGAGCTAGTGGACAGTTGTGTAAAAGTAGCGGATTTTGTTACTTTGTGCTGTTTGTGTTGGTTTTATTTTGAATTTAAGAGGTTTAATTGGTGATCCATTTGTCTTGATGTGTTCTATAATCCTGAGGAAGTGAAAGAGAGTCAGCACCGCGATTCTGAATTTCCTGGGAGATAATAGTCAAGATGGATAATTTTTATTATGATCTTTGTTTTGATTCTCATTTTGTGCATTGTAGATATGCGCTGGATGTGAATGTGGAGAGGGCAGAGGATGTACTCACGCACAGAAGAATGCTGCAGTTGGCTCATGATCCTTCTAAAAGACCAGTAATTGAAGTCCGCCTTGTGCAGGTGAGTTGATTTGGTTTATACATAACTCAGAGTTGTTCATGTTGTCGGTGCTTCATGCTGTTGTCCCGGTGCGGCCTTCAATTTTTGTTTGTTTCTTTTTCTCTGGTTATCCCAATAGCTTTGACTCAGGCGTGATTGGAATATAAATATAAATATAAACCAGAATTGGTTATTATCAAGAATGAAGAGTGATAATATACTTATTTTCTTGCATACTTTTTGAAATTTGGACTTGGTCAGAATTTATCATCATATTAGCATCTCACTTCTATACTTCCATACAATACCCACTGTCCACTATTTTACATTTTACAAAGTGCATGAATGTTTAGGTTCCTCATTCCATTGGCAATTGTTCAATAATTGCACAAATATACAGAAGCAGGCTAATTTATTTATTATTCGTATATTTCATTGCTTTGACATTTTCTTTTAATATAATTTGCTCTCTTCTGCAGGTTCATCCTATTTGTGATGGTAATGCAGGTGATTCTGCTGATTCAAAGTGTCAAGCTAAAGAAGCTCCTAAAGATTTGCCAAATTACTTGAGCAGACAGAGGTATAATATTTAGATTTACTTTATAAAAATCTTTTAGCTTGAGATTTTTATGAGTTAGTCAATGAAATGTATTTTATAATTCTTGATTTGTTTTGCTCTCTGCTCTACTGTTTGAGACATCTTATGGTGCACTTTTTTCTGTAAGCTTACCACCACCAACCTTTGGATCATCACCTAATCTTGAAGCCCTTGCTCTTGGCACAAATAAATATAATGTTGAAGACGAAGACGAAGACGAATACGAAGACGATTCAGTGCATGACAATGCACAGTATTCTGAGTAAGTGCTTTCTTCTGTCTAAGTGTCTATGTATTCTAGGTTGGTATAGCCCTTCGTTTTTCGCGTGAGCCAACATTCTTGATTGAACCAATATGAAATCATATATGAATATCATTATATTAGTTTATGGTATTCATATTCTTATTTAGTGTTACTTGGTCCCAAAATTTTAAAGGATTGCATGAAATTCTATTTAACGTTTTCTTCCATATCTATCAAGAACAAGAGTAATATGAGGATTGAAGGGCACGTTTTTTACTATATTTACATCTTTGTGTTGACATTGTTGTAGGGCCATGCATGAAATCACCTTCTCATCAGATGACAAACCAAAACTTCTTAGTCAGGTATTTCATATATTTCTTCTCAAAGAAAATGAATTATTCTTTAGTTATAGTGGTAGACTGTGTGTGCATGTGTGCTTGCCATATGTGTGTGCATGTAAACACATATAGAGGTTTAACTGAATGCAGGCAGGAGAGGATTTAGCGTTGCCATATTACTCATGTAAATCTTTTAAGATACAGGGTTGTCTTTCTTGTACATATTTGGGCCATTAGTTTTGGGTTTTTTAAGGGTATATATAGCTTTAGTAGATATCAAAAGAGATATGACGGGTGTTTCCAATTTGGTTTGTCTTTGTGTTTCTCTTTATGAGGTCCCAATGTCCTTTTTCGTGTACATTTTCTATCTCATCAACATACTTTCTTCATTGTCCAGAAGCCTTGTGGACTTCACCTAAAATTTCTCATTTGAAATTGCGCTGATGAAACACTCCACTCAATGAAGTCTTACATAAAACATAAAGATAAATAAGTTCTTTGCATCAAGTAGATTTGTCTTGTTATGTTCGCCATCTTTTTACATTACCACTGTTCTTGTCCTTAATTGCAGTTGACTTCCTTACTTGCTGAGCTTGGGTTGAACATTCAAGAAGCACATGCCTTTTCCACTACAGACGGCTACTCCTTAGATGTCTTTGTTGTTGAAGGCTGGCCATATGAGGTATATTTATGTTGTTCAACTTGGCTCTTAGGATGTAGCTGTCTTACAGGAAACACTGTTTGTCATCTTTGTTATTCATTTCATCTAGATGAGACAACTAGAGTGATGAAACTATTATAGGTCATAATACGTCTTTTATTTTCGTTCAATTAGGAGTCCTGATGAGGGTTCTATTATATAATTATTAGGGATTTGTTGTTGTGACTATTTTAAAGTTGTAAATTCCAAATTCCTATCACATCAGAAATGAATGTTTAACAGTCTCGTTATTGGAACAGGAGACTGAGCAGTTAAAATCTGCACTGGAAAAGGAAGCTTTGAAGCTTGAGGTAATTCTATTTCACACAATGTTTCTTTCTAGAATCTTGTAGGATAATGAATGCCCGACCATTGATGTTGAGTAGTTTGTATAATGGTATTTTCCCATGGCAACTAGAAAGAATTCAATATATTTTTAGATCTCTCTAATAGATCCTTCTCCACCCTAAATGCTCCAAACTTACTTTGGAATTTGGGATACAATGCAGAGGCAGCCTCGGCCAAATCATCGTTCATCACCTACTTTTGGTGAACCTGGTCAAGCAGGGGTCAAGTGTGAACCTGATTATGTGAGGATACCAAATGATGGGACAGATGTATGGGAAATTGATTCTACTCAATTGAAGTTTGAGAACAAAGTTGCATCTGGATCTTACGGTGACTTGTAAGTATTGAACATATTTTAGATGCATGTTCTGATTGTTCTTGATCAGTGAGCACCTAACTGACTGATTCTTTTGGTCAGTTCAGGTACAAAGGTACATATCGTAGTCAGGAGGTGGCTATTAAAGTCCTCAAGCCTGAGCGCATAGACTCAGAATTGCAGAAAGAGTTTGCCCAAGAGGTCTTTATTATGAGGTTTGTCACAATCTGCTCTTTAATCTGAATAGTATGACCATAAATTTACGTAGGATTGATGATTTTCTAATAAATCTTATATTATGCATGTGTCAAACTGTTTGTCTTATAGGCAAATATATATAGGAACAGGATTATAGGAAATCACATTTAACATTTAAGTGAAGAACATTATAGGAGGAAAGATAACGATCAATGGCTTCAATATATTAGGAGCAAGCTGTATATTACCAATCTTTTATTCATCAGTTTCTTGTCAATGTGATCTCCCCATATGTCATGATCATTAGATTATAAATACTATTGTTGGATTTTCTACTTGTTTATGCACTTAACTGTCTTATGCTTTGGATTTTTCTCTCAGTATTTTTTATTACACGTGCATAAATATTGAGAGCAGCCTGTTTTATTCTTTCATCACCTCCACAAGAGTCAGATATAATATCCTAAATTAGCATGTATCATTTTCTTTTTTATTTTATCATCTTTGTCTATTTCATGTATTTCTGTAAGGAATGCCTAGTTGCTCTTCCTGTTCTTATGTTTTCTTTTGGAACCTGCAGGAAAGTTCGGCATAAGAATGTTGTACAGTTTATAGGTGCATGCACCAAGCCACCAAGTTTGTGCATTGTAACTGGTAAGTTCACTTAGTGTCCCTCTCTAGCATCGTGGCGTATTCTGGGCTGATTCTTCTATTTTTGATTTAATATATAGATGGACTGACAAAATTTTGCTTTTTCTTTATTTCAGAATTTATGTCTGGAGGAAGCGTGTATGACTATCTACACAAACAAAAGGGTGTTTTTAAGCTTCCAACCTTGCTCAAAGTAGCAATTGATGTTTCCAAGGGGATGAATTACTTGCACCAAAATAATATAATCCACCGAGATTTGAAAGCTGCCAATCTTCTAATGGATGAAAATGATGTATGTTGATGCATTGATCCTCTGATTCATTATTCATTGCTTATAAACTTATAATGCTGTATCAGTGTGTTCTATATGTGGTTATCTTCATTATCATGTTTTCCAACTAGTGATAGTTTTTTAAATTTGAAACTCACCTCTTATGATATTACTAATATTTGAGTTTTTGTTTTTTCTTTCTTTCTTTTTCAATCTTATCATTATAGGTTGTTAAGGTTGCTGATTTTGGGGTTGCCAGAGTGAAAGCTCAGACTGGAGTCATGACGGCTGAAACTGGAACTTATAGATGGATGGCTCCTGAGGTGTGCCTTTCTAACTTGACCCTGGATCCATTAGTGCATATTCAGTTGTTACATCTCACTTTCTATTGCTTATTTACTTATTCTCTGTTGATGTGATGTGTTGTGTTGGTATTATATATTGCATATAAATGCCCTAAACCAGTTTTATTCTTGTATTTTGGCTTTTCATCTGGTTTGAGATCTCTTATTTAGGCTATTGCTTCTATTGGTCATTTCTTCTATATATCATTCATAGTGAAATGTAATTGCTTTGTCCAAACCATCATGAAAATAAATTTACTAAGAATGTGAGCATTATTTAAACACATTTCTCAGAATTTTATTCTGTCTTTGGCTTCTTTCTTATTACACATCTTTCTTTTAATAATTTTCCATGGCTGTTTCATATGTCAAAAATGATTGGAAGAAAATAAACATGAAAAAGTTGACGATGATGTGTGAATATTTGTAGTTTAGGGGATTCCTCATCATATATAGTTTTCTTACAACACTTATTTTGCATTCAAGGTCGTAGAACACAAGCCATATGATCACAAGGCGGATGTTTTTAGTTTCGGAGTTGTGTTATGGGAGTTGCTAACTGGGAAGGTACCATTTAGTAATGTACAATATTCAATATGTCATAGTTTTTGAATTTATTCCATTTACACAACTGATTTTGATGACCAGCTTCCATATGAATACTTGACTCCGCTACAAGCAGCTGTTGGTGTAGTTCAAAAGGTAAATATCTGAAAATCAAAATTGTTGATTATGTTTCTGCTAAGCAATACATTTCTTGCTTGTGTTGAGTCACAACTTTTTTTTTCATTCTTCTCTTTTTTCTTCCTCATCACGTTGATAAAGGGTCTTGGATCTTATCACAGCAGCTCACTGAATTTAAAGGAATGGCGCTTAACTTGTAAAAATAAATCTCACACCTCTTTCATTTAACATTGTTTCAGGGATTAAGGCCCACTATCCCAAAGCACACTCATCCAAAGCTTGTTGAACTACTTGAGAAATCTTGGCAGCAAGATCCAGCACTAAGACCTGATTTCTGTGAGATTATCGAAATCTTGCAGCAAGTGGCGAAGGAAGTAAGTTCTTGTTTTGTAACATTCCCCCACTCGCATTTACATGACAGTAATCTCGATATATCAATAATTTGACAACTACTCTTTCAGTCCTAAAACGAGTGTCTACTCTTTTTTTAGTTAGTCCATTATGCATGAATTACCTAGCGTATCCTTATTTAAGTTTGTTAGAATTCTCGAGTTTGTTACACCAATACCTCATGGAGCATGGCTTATGAGGAAGAAAATAGAATCCTAAAACTAACTCATCCTAAAATTCCACAACAACAACAAAAAAAAAAAGACGGACGGAGGATTTCTTTTTCCCTGTCCATTAAGTATTGAGAGTCTCTTGTACATATTTCCAAATAAATTTGACTATTTTGAATGGTCTTCCATTTTCATATACTTCACCCTACAGATTTTCTCCATCCCATAATAGATGTTGTCCTTAGAAAATTAGTCTGTTCCAAAGAGTCCACTTTTCTTTTTTGGTAGGCGAACTGTAAATGAATTATTAATAATCTCTCTTTATATTATTTTATAAAATGAGTTGAGTTTGTTACGACAAGTACATATGGAAGGACACGTGAAAAGTCAAATACTAATAATATGATATTTATCTGTGAAAATAAAGGCAGAAGAGCTTGTGCAACAACTTGTATTGTATCATCAAGCTTATGTTGTGATGTAGCTAACAATTTTTGTGGTATAATGTATGCAGATAAAAGTTGGAGAACATGAAGGGGAGGATCGAAGAAAGGAGAAATCTTCTGGAGGATTCTTATCTGTCCTAAGGAGGGGCCTTCAGTAATGGGTGGAGGGATAATCGGGACAGTACTATGTTTACAAGTTGAAGATATGTAGGTCTTTAATGGCAGAGCTATTTAACAGCTAGTTTTTCATCAGCATTGTACAGTATTTTATACGAGGTGAAAGCTGTTCAAAACCCCCTCGGCCATAGCCACCGGTCCACTACCACAACTAGAAAATTTTATGTTTTTTTTTTCTCTTTCCTTCCTGATTTGTTCCTTTTTCGATCCATTCTTTGTTCAACCAATATGTCTTATTTCAATTAACGTTACGCATAGCATTGATCTGTAAGAAAAGAAATGGTGGTGGCATAGATGAGCTTGTAACTTAGGAAATCTCCTGCGGCCTTACTGCACTGAATTTGATATGTGAAATTTCTTTTACTAGTATTTTTATGACTTGGAATTGTTGGTGACTATATGCTCTAGTCTTTTGCTAATAGTGTACCCTCCAGTTTGTATCCAAGGTTTTGGTCTGTCTCTTGGTTAGTGTCCTGTTTGTTATTAAGGCTCTTGCATCTTCCTTCCATGTCAGTACCTACATTGATTGGAATCAGGACTCGCTGTTTAATCAATATGTTATTGAAACATTGTCTGGTCCATCATTGGTTGAAAGGCAAAGGAACGAGGGAGAGGATGAGAGGATTGCTGCTGAGGTTGAGTGTCGTCCCTATTTGAGTTAGGAATGACCATAAGGATGCCAAACTCAATCTGTTTATCAAGTTTGAACGCAACTGTATTTCTTATGACACACATGAGACCTCATGCTAAGCTGGAATAATCTCTGCCAATTCACATATAGGTAGAGTTTGCATTGACCAAACATGATTAGCATGGAAAGTTCATATTTATTTTCTTGGAAATCTTAGGTTTGTGTAACTTAGTTATGATTTAATATAAAGTGACCAGCGCTGCTCATGAAGTCTCACTTGTTTTACTCGATGTAAGAAACAATGTGAGAGGGAAGAATATGCCGTCGAAGCTTAGAGACCATGGAGATGGAGAAAGAAGAAAAAAAAACAAACAAAACTGACTCTGTTTGACGGACAATAAACGGTTCGGTCGGAATAAAAAATATAACAAGTCATATATATATATATTATGAGATACAAAACTACAACAGAAAATTTCAACAAATGTGAATAGAGAGAATAAAGCACTAAATACGTCCGAATCTAACTACACTTTTAGATGATGAACGCTAAAGTTTGACTGAATACGTGTTCCATAGAATGCAAAATGATTATATCTGTTAATCACAATATATAGTATTATACTTTATCGATCTTTTCCCAAGCCCGCCCATTCCAATTAGTAGCTTTTCAAACGTGTACACAAAGAACAATACTAATTTTTGTTTGTCATGATCCAACCCAGTCCATGACCATATAGTAAACACTTTTCTTCTTTTCCTTTCTCTCTTTTCAATCTCTTAAAAAAAATCTCAACTCCAAACAAAACGTTAACAATAATAATAAGAGAAAACACATGAAAACTACATTGTGTCATTCCTCATTTAACTTTAGCATCTATGTTAACATGTATTACGTACACATGAAACTTTGAAGCACAAGATTCGTAACGAAGCCTAACACAAGCTGCATATATGTTGTGTTTTCATCATGTAGATTGCATTCAATCTCGTTATTTTTCTGGTTAAAAATGCTACGAATTGAAACTAGTACGTATTTTTAATTTATTAGGTTGAATTGTTCAAAATGACCCTGAAATGTTATATCACTCCATATGTTGCTTGCACTGAGTGAATGAGATCGAGTGCAAATTATATGAATCAGTTGGGTTTTGTATAGGACAGTTTGTGACATTTCATGTGTTATGATTTACTATGAAAGCCCATTTACTAAATTTTTTCATGCCTAGGAACCAAACGTCCTATGATATTCAAACTCAAAAGAAAATAAAGAAAACATCATAATTCAACTTTACTAGTGCTGTTTGGGAAAGATTGGATTATGTTCATGGGTCTTCACTCACTCACATGATATTGATGTCCCATTTTTTTTTTTATAAGCACGCGGTATCTTTTATTAATTATCCGAAGGTTCCAATAAAAGTAATGAAAAAGTGCACTGAAGCTTAACTCAAACAAGAAGAAGGCTCAGCCACCCAAGAAACAAAAACGAAACCAACATCGAATGAACTAACTATGCAAGGAATTAAGGCAAGAGTGAGACTCAACTAGATATTGATGTCACATTTACTAGTATAATTAATGATTATATATAATGCTTAAGACAAATAGGTGTTATTTATTATATATTATGGATTATCATTGATTAATTATTGATATACACATCTTGTCATATATGTTTTGTATTATTACAAAATTAAAGACTCATTGTCCTCTTGCCAGAATTAGCTAATTAAAGACTATCTCCTTATTAGACATAAATTTTGGTACTCTTATTTAATAACATTTATATATACAACACACACATTAGAAGCTCTCTCTCTCTTTGTGTGTTTTTCTCAATCTCTCTTCTTTTGTTTCTACTAATACTAGGAGTACAAGTTTAATGTCAACAACTCTTTTCAAAGACAGATCAATTTGGTGGTGCATTTGCAGGAGAAGATGATCAAGTTATGGAAACATGATCAAAAGCTAAGTTTGTTCTTATATTTTTTTTCCAGTTCAAAATGAGATATTATTCATTACGGCCGATTTTAATTACCGATTTTTTTTATCAATAGTGGATTTGAGAATTACAAGTAAATTAATGACAAATAAGATTTCACATTATATATCTAACACTAATTTATTCTCAATAACCATTTCGATTTTTCATTTGATCATTTAAGAATTAACTATCCTAGACTTATAATAATTAAAGTCAAAATATTAATCCAAAACCAGCAAGATATTGAATCAAACCTACCCGCCTAGACGGTAAATAATGGAACTGATATGAATCTCACATCTTAGCTTTTAATCTCTATCATAGGTTATTTTGTGATAAGAAATTTAACTATGCACAAATATATTCTCCCAAATCCGCTCATTCCAATTTTAGTTAAATTTTGAAACTTATTTTTCTCTATGAATACACATCAAACTTACATTTCAATTCACACATTATCACAAAATTTCTCAATATTATATGTGGATTAACTCCTCTCTAAATGCAATATATGCACGAATCAAGCGTGACATGTTTGCTCATTCGAATGCTAATACAAGACTCATAACAAACTCATTTGCATCCAATCTCATTAATTTCTTGTTCAAAATTGATAAGAATGACACATTATATTAGGCTAAATTGGACAAAAATGATCACACACTGATAATGAATAGCAATTCCCTCCATCTTTGCATTGTGACATTTTCTTGGCCAGGAAGCTATTCCTTATGAAAACTTAATCTCATCCTGCCATCCACTTCCTTGCAGATTGGATAAGCATGGTCATGTGTGCGCGCGCACACACATATATATGTATATACTATTTTGATACTGTGGTTTCTTATGCAGTACATGTTAAGTTAGAATATACAGATAATTTCCAAGATTAGATACTTATGACAGAGAGAGAAGACCAGCTAGAATCCAACATAACTTCATAGGTATCAACACAGACAGTATCATATGGAGGACAAAAACTCTTCCATCGATCAGATTATGGAATACAAAATTCAAAAGTGCATTAAAATGAGTGTTCGCTTTACCAGACCGACCATTTCTAATGAATCACTAAAACAATACTCGCTTTGTTCTAAAATGAGTGTTCGCTTTACCAGTAGTCTTATGGGTATAAAGAACTTATCTTCAATTTTTATGGAAGTGTAGATACTCATTTTGGGACGGATAGAGAAGTGGTTTACCACGAAGAGGATCATACAATATTTCGTAGATGTTTTCCTGAAACTGTCTTCTCCTCTATGCCTCTTCTAACACAATTGTATAAGAATGATCCTCAAGAACATATTCAAAATCATATTTAACATAATCACTACAGCAAGTCTTTTAATCTCGAACACGAATAATCTCTAATTGGTGGAAAGAATCCATTTCATTCGTGATTCTGACATGCTCGTTATGTTATCTACATTGATGGTTCATTCAACCATGCTATAAATAGAACACAAACTGGGATCTTGGAAGAATGTAAAATTACAGTGTAAAATGCAAATTATTCATAAGATCAAATGGAGTAAGTTTCATATCAGTTACCAAGTAATTGCTTCACTCTGTGTCCTTGATGCAAACAAGTAATGGAATCAAGCAAGGCTTTCTCAAAATCTATAGCTACGCCGCGCTGTATGAGAGAAACTACATACTCCATAAGCACAGCATCACAAGGCATTGTGATAGGCCCTGCTTGATGACTTGGTGAACCATTAAACTCTTGTGCAGAAATGTTGAGAAGCTCTCGGAAAATGCTGTTGTTGAGGTAAACTAGAGGCATCACAAAGCGCGCTTGGTCAGTGCTGTAAACAACAAAATGTCCTTTATCAGCAACTGATGATGATCTTCTCCAACTCACTGCATTCATGTCATCACTATAATCTGTAATTAGTAGATCACTTGATGACATAATTTTTTTCCTCCCTTTTGAGGCCATTTTGTGGCACATTCTAGTGACCAAATTGGTGATCTTCTTGGAGATGGTCATAGTGAATATTGTAGATACTGGCTCTCAACATGTATGTATATGGATTCAATAAATGGAGAAAATTGTGAATCTGGTGATGTCAGTTTTTATGCAGAAAAGAGCCAATAGGGAGTGATGTGACACTGTTAGAAAGTATAGCTTTCATCTCATCATGTAGTGATTTTCAATGGAGAACAATGTAAGTAGCTATAACAGATGTTTGGATGGGACGTATTTTCGTGATTATCTATGTTTCATATTTTTTAAGAATGTTTGGAATTATAATTTTTTACTTTATGTTGAATCATTGTATTTGGATTATAACTTTTAAACCATGTATTTTCATTCTCATTCCATTTCACATTTCCTTTGTAAATGTGCTGACTGACATTGATAGTGTAACACTTCACTAAAATTTCTTTCAAGCTACCATTTTTAACATCTTTAACGTAAAAATACGATGAAAAAATCACCCGTATAATAGAGAATATGATAATGACAACTCAAATACATCTATGAACTATGAACCTAATCGAGACAAAAAATTAAAATTTATTGCATGATCAAATTAAAACTAAATAAATTACAAGGACAAATTTATGTGGACTGGACACTCCATAAAAACACCTTATCTTCTCTCATTACACCAACGTATAAAAACGCCAACGACATTTTGAAACTCCACAGATAATCAGAGTCACTCCAGTCCAGTGAAAGAGGCAAGCAAGCCATGGAAGGCCTGAAACTTCCACAATCCTTCCATGGCGGGAAAGCTATGGTGGTTCCTCGACGCACTTCGTTTCTGCGTGACAGGTCAACCTTCCCAATTCAAGCCACTGCCACTTTTTCACTCTCCGCTGGTATCCACTTTTCTCCAACTCTACTCTTCCTCGTTTTGTTCTTCAAATTTCACTTTTGAATTAGAGAGATGCAATTGCTGGACTCGGAATTGGGGCAGACTCGTTTTTTCTTGATACCCATTTAGAAAAAATTGTAACTTGTTAGTGGGTAATGTGGATTTTTGCTTTACCATTAATGGGTTTTGCTCTAATTTGGATGAAGTGAATCAGTTTCAGTAGTCTAATTGAGTTTTATGAGTTGAGGAATTTCACCTCCCTCGATATATAAGTTTACTGGAATTATATAGTTTAGCAATTTGGAGTTTGTTTTTGGGGTTTGTTAGTTTATATTATTGTGTGGATGAACTGCTAGTTACTACCCTAATTTGGTTCTTATCGGTTCTTTATCACTGATTTATTCATTTGAATTAACAAAGATGAAAAAGAATTACCAACTACCAAGTGACTTGCTGATTTGTTGCTTCACCTTGTGTATGTCTTCAATTGTTAAGCCTGTCATAGCGAGTCTCCTCATTAGGACACAAGTTTTATGACAAATGCTACCTAAGTACTTCTGCATCAGGCAGGATAGGACATGTAGTTTTACTCCTAATGGAGGGGTTTCTATCGACCCAATTGTTGTTGGAAACTATTAGGTAGGTAAGGATCTTTCAGTAGTTACTTTTTTCTGTAAAGCTTATTACTTTGAGACACATTATAATCTTAATTTTGTTAATTTTCTTCACTGTATTATACCATGTTTTACATGATGACTTGTTAGTTCATGAACATAAGTTTGTTGGGATTATGCAGGATTTGTTAGAAGAAACCTAGGCTTTTCTTCTTCAAGTATATTGCCCTATAGACATTCTTGTAATGCACAGTTTAAACCAAGAAGTATATCAGGTTCTTTTTCTGCCATTTTATTATATTATCCATGTGGTGTTTTTCAGTTTCAATTTTCGAAGGACATTGTATTTACCCCGTTGCTTTCAGCATCAGTACAGCCTGTGACTGAAGAAGTGGTGGAGGATAATTCCAAGGATCTCCTTACAAGTGGGAATGCAATACGCCGTCGGTTTCTTGATTTTTATGCTTCCCGTGGCCACAAGGTTCTTCCGAGTGCTTCTCTTGTGCCAGATGATCCCACAGTTCTACTGACAATTGCTGGAATGCTTCAATTCAAGCCTATATTTCTTGGAAAGGTATGATACTAAAATTTCTGTAATACCATTTTGTGCTTCATTATTGTTTCATTAAATTGGATATGACTTACTTGAAGGTGTTAGCCACAATAACACAGCATGGATAAGAGACAGGTCTTTTGAAAGGACTGACCAGTCCTAGAAACCCATTCAAAATTATGGTCTGTTTCCCCCCTCCCCCTCCAAAAAAAAGTAAAAAAAGAAAACTTCTTGGTAGAAAACTATGTATTAACTTCTGTACATATAAGATTATCTTCACTATATGCCGTTTTGCCCTCTGTTCTCTTACCAATCAACAATAATTGCCGTCCAACTCTAGCAAAATCACCATATCTTATAGGGAGCGATTTTTATTGAAGAAAAAAGAACTATAGGACAATTTAGTGTTCTGGATCCTATGAATTGGAAAGCTTTGTCTAGAAGTGCCTGTGATCTCTCCTTCTGTCTGAAGTTCTATCAGACTGTCCCTCCACTATTATGATGGCATTGTATGCCTAAAGCAATTGAACTGGGTACTCATTTGAATGTTAACACCTCACTGAAATTCTGTAGAAGATTGTTACTTTCTCTGTAACGAAGGTTCTATCTCTTACATTTTTAGTTCAGATTGGCATTTATTAGATGCTAAGAATGTTATATTTTATAAGTGAACTTCAAATTCACAGGGAAAATAAAAATTATGGGAAGACTGATTTTGATGACCTTCTGTCATTTAGACTTAACATGAAAGTTTCATTAATCTTGGTCTTTTTGGATGTACAGGAGATATTGGATTCAGACAAGTAGTTGTAAGAAGTTAGATTAATCATATTAAGAGGCACATAATCCCTTCCATGCATTAGCACTATCATTTACTTGGCTTGTTAGAATCACGGGATGCAGAACTTGTATTTACCTACCATAATGTACTTCAGTAGTTCCCATTACGTTATCTTATGCGATAGCCCGATTGCGTATTGATCGGTTTCATTTGGTATCTTATAGTAAAGTGGTCCGATGAATAGTTTCTTTTAATAGCCCCTAGGTGATACCTGGATTTACCAGTTCTTTTTTTATCGTGAAAACATATGTCAATATCTTCTTTATTTTTTTGAGCTTTTGGATCTATTGATGCTATTAGGATCTCACTTTCAGGTTCCCAGACAAGTACCCCGTGCCTCAACTGCACAAAGGTGCATCCGTACAAATGATGTGGAGAATGTAGGCCGCACAGCTCGTCATCATACATTTTTTGAGATGCTTGGAAACTTCAGTTTTGGAGACTACTTCAAGAAAGAAGCAATCAAGTGGGCATGGGAGCTGTCAACTGCAGAGTAAGCATAAAATTATTATATTGTTAACGGGCCACCAAGTTCCACGGTTATAAGCTAATGCTAATTATTTCAGACATACTGTCCTCTTCATGTTAACACTTATTATTCTTATCTATGCGTGTGTCAGTGTGTGTGAGAGAGAGACTCTTATCATCTGTATTTTTTCTGCTTTCAGATATGGACTGCCAGCTGACAGATTATGGATTAGTGTTTATGAAGATGATGATGAAGCTTTTAAAATATGGCATGATGAGGTAAGCTGCAGATTTGTTTTATTTTATTTTATAATCATACGCTTCTCTTGATGCTAATTCCCCCTTTCATGATTGTTTCACATTAACATTGCATTATTCTGACGGTTCATATTCTTTCCATCTTCCCCCATTTCTGAAGATATTTTGTAGTCGACACCATGCTGTTTCTTTCGTGGTATAATTGATTTATATGTTGTTTCTCCTTTTGAAAATATGGGTGTCAGATGAGACAGATACTCACATCTGACATGCGCTTGGATACTTATACAAGAATTGATGATTGTTTACTTAATAGAAAGTGCATAATTTTGGAGGATTATGCATTTTCCCAAGAAACATACACTCATTAATCCATATTGTGCTATTTTATTTTGTCCTCTTGATGCAAACAAAGACTAAAATGTATAGGAAGAGAACCAGCGCTAGCAGTACTAAATACTAATTGTATGATCATTGCTTTTGTATCAGGTCGGTGTTCCTGTTGAGCATATCAAGAGACTGGGTGAAGAAGACAACTTTTGGACTAGTGGAGTTACTGGTCCCTGTGGTCCTTGCTCTGAGTTGTATTACGATTTCCATCCTGAGAGGGGTTTTGCTGATGCTGTAGGCATCCAACTGAATAACTTTATTTCATTCATAGGCGTTATTATATGAACTTGTTTGATTGGGATTGGATGCTCTTAAAAATCCATGAACATACACTTCAAGTGCCTTTTTTTGGGTATGTTTTTTCTTTATAATCTTCTCCTTACCACTAGCTTTCTTACTTATTTTTTGAATTAATATTGGCAGGATCTTGGAGATGATACTAGATTTATAGAATTCTACAATTTGGTTTTCATGCAATACAACAAAAAGGATGATGGATCACTTGAACCCTTGAAACAGAAGAATATAGATACTGGACTTGGCCTGGAGCGTATGGCTCGCATCCTTCAGAAGGTATTTGTTTATCAGCTGCACTATAGACTTATGAAAGAATATACTCCCTCCGTCCCAAAATGAGTGTCTTGTTTCCATTTTTTGCAAAAATTAAGAATTATTAGATAATTTAGTGTG
>JAYMTH010001238.1:0-15723 GCA_036897465.1 Pelargonium australe | reverse complement strand
ATCTAATAAAAATAGGAAATATACATTAGAACAAGTAAAATCGGGATAAATATAAAGTAAATATGGCGATAAAGACACTAAAATATATATCAATTTATGCACGTGTCAATATGCAAGATTAATTTTTTTGTATTTAAATTGTCATAAGTGGACTAGAATTAAGCTCTAAGGCCCATTGCATGAATTGTTCATACTATGTTTGAAGGAGATAACGGGGATGGTTTAGTGCGAATTCTGAATATCTGTCAAAAGTGTCGTTAATGCAATGTTTCAATCACCTGAAAATGGGAGCTTTCCCTTCTATATGAACTGAGATGGATGCTTGTGAACTTTTTTCCAGGTACATCACGGAGGTGCTGGAACAACAGCTGCTGGTCTTAAAGCTGCGGTAAAAGCTTGGCTAGAGAATTACTTTTCTTGTGCTATTTTCATTCACTCGCTGCTAACTATCTTCTGTCTCCAACAGTGTCCAACAACCATTGTGCCTTTCTTCGGAGACCAGCCTTTCTGGGGAGAGAGGGTGCATGCCCGTGGTGTAGGTCCTGCGCCCATCCCGGTTAATGAATTCTCTCTTGAAAAGTTGGTTGATGCAATACGCTACATGCTAGATCCCAAGGTAGTCACAACTTCTTTTATACCCTTACTTCACGCGTGATATATTTACTTTCGTATTATCATATGATCGTGTGTTATAGCGAGAACTTATGGATACTAAAACTAACTCGTTATAAGGATACTATTGACAATTCATACAAAACTAACTTAGAAAAGAGAAAAGAACACTCATTTAGGAATGAAGGTAATATATGCCTGAGGCACTTGTTATCATCTACAAAGATGCTACCAAATTAGAATACCGATAATGTCTAGGAGACTCTTTCACGTGAACATTCACATTTGTGAAAACAAAACGCAAAGGGGCTTGGCATTATTAGCTTTAATTTGAGTTCTATCATTGCACGCTAAGGAAAAGCTAAAGTTTGTTCACGGATACAGGTGAAGGAACACGCGATTGAACTGGCCAATGGAATAGCGAAAGAAGACGGGGTGGCAGGGGCTGTTAAGGCCTTCTACAAGCATTTTCCCCGAGAAGCACCGAAGCGGGAACCCGAGAAAATGGCCGTTAGCTCTCCTCTCCCCGGACTACTTTCTATAAGAAAATGTTTTAGTCAACCAGCTGTCCTATAATGATCTCCTTGCCATTTTCATCTCTTTCTTCTCCATGCATAGGAAGCAATCTTTAGGCTTTGTACTTGCTATTGTCTATGGATCATTGGTTTCACATAGCTTGTTGTACAACATCAAAGTCCAGAGCAAAGAAAGCGTACTGATCGAAAATCAACACTTTTTCGACCCAACTTTTCAGAGTATACAAGTATTAAGATTAAAGTGTGGTCGACCAATATCTCATCTAGGTCGACACAAGTATAATATGACGTTCATTTTAAATGAAAAAAGCAATAGAAACAAAATGCTCAATAGACAACTGACACTTATTCCTTTCAACCTAATGCACAAAACTTCACCATTAACCGGTGCAAGTTTTTTACACGCATTGAAAAACACGTGACGACTTTACCAGAAAAAATCGTTTTTTTTTTTTTTTTTTTGTATATTTCCGGACATGCCCGACAAAAATTATTACTAGTAGCCAACTTATTGTTTCAATGACAGAAAATAAGCTCTCATTGTTGGCAAATGGGTACTCTAATGGATTCTCTGCGCTAACAAATTTGTAGACAACTTCTTCACAATCTCCTTACCAGGAGATCAACTCCATTTCCGGGTTCCACCACGAACCTGAGAACAGGCGAGTGTGCGTAGTTTGGGGAGAGCGAGAAGGAGAAATTTGAGACCGCAAGAGCTATCAGTATCTTGAGTTCGAGCATGGCTAGATTTTGCCCCAGACACACCCGGGATCCTATCCCGAATGGCATGTACACATGCGGAAACTTGCACGCCCCGGAGATCCCGTGCACAAATCTCTCCGGGTTGAACTTGTACGCGTCCGGTCCCCAAACCTCCGGATCAGTGTGCAACTGCAATGCCATAGTCCAAAGGTTCACTCCCTTGGGGACATAAATGTCCCCTATTTTCATGTCCTTGAAGGCCTCCCTTGACATCACGGTCGCCGGAGAGTAGAGGCGCAACGTTTCTTGTATCACCATCGTTAGCTGAAAATGAGAGGTTCCGAGTTCAATAATCTCCATTTTCATAGAGTAAACTATAATAACGTTGTCCTGAAGACGACTCAACATGAGGTCTCGAGTATGAAAATTTGAGTTCTATGAAAAATGTGAGGTCTAAAACGTGCAGGTCTAAAATTAAAAACATACTAAAAATCTATATAGGAAAGAGTTCTGATATACACATACCTGTTTCATCTTGCGAACCATGTTGAAATCAGGAACTTGTCCCCCGCAGATTTCAAGAACCTCTGCA
Source organism: Pelargonium australe (assembly GCA_036897465.1). Taxonomy (NCBI): domain Eukaryota; kingdom Viridiplantae; phylum Streptophyta; class Magnoliopsida; order Geraniales; family Geraniaceae; genus Pelargonium; species Pelargonium australe. Next base: position 13,281 of record JAYMTH010001238.1, on the reverse strand, counting down.
CGAACTCGAGCTTGCCATTCTTGATTAGAGGCTAGCAACATAAAGCACCATGTGGCGGAGATGGCGGTTGTCTCGAACCCTGCCAGGTATATGTTCATGCAGTTGTCGACGACGAATCTATCAGTAGCTTCTTCGCCAAGGTTACTACTTGCAGCACCCTCTAGAACTTTCTGCAGCAAGTCCTGCTCATATGAAGCTTCTTTTCTTTCCTTAACAACCTTTAGTATGGAACTACGAACCTCCTTCTCTAGCGCCCAAGTTTCTCTATTGTTTTTCGTAGGAAGATACCTACGAATAACACAATTAGACCATAAGATCGCTATGGTTTAATACAATGACTATTTTGGAACATTCTTCTTTTATAACTAATTCTACCATAATCATCGAAATATCTGTTCCACCAAAAGTTCTTTTTACCTCTTTTGTCTCATTTTACTCCATTGACTTTTAGATATCGAAGTTTCCAAACAAGCATTGTATTTATATTCAAATCCAAGAATCCAAAAGCAACCTGATATGAAACTAGCTATTATAGTTTAGCTTACCTCGCACCGGGGATTCCAAAGGATAGGTTTTTCTTGGACATGATCTCTTGGAGAGCTCTTAGCTTAGAGAAAATCTCTTGCCCTTTCAAGAAATTGCTCCCAAAACAGGCTCTTGAGATGACATCTCCGGAGAAGCTTCTCATGGATTCGTCGATCTTCATTTCCGCAACTCCACCCTCAGTCTCATCAATTCTACTCTTCCACGAGTCCATCATTGTATTAGCGGACTCTGTAATGAGGTTAACCATTCCCTGAAAAGGTTTCAAATCCATTAAGGCACTAACATGCTACAATTAGAAACTGTAACGAATTATCTCAACTAAAAGTTTAAGTGAATAGTTGAAAGCTCGATAATATTAGTTTTATACTGTAGCAGAAACAAACAACCCTGTTTGTATATTCTTATACCTTAACTTTTTCTATGTATAATTCGGGTGCAAGAATTTTCCTCTGATGTGCCCAAGCAGCGCCATTTGAAGACAAAATGCCCTGCCCGAGCAATGGACCGAGCTCCTTTTGTTGGTACGAGGGCTTGCCAAAGTCCAAGGAAGTGCAGGTTGTGATCTCTCTCACAATATCAGGTCGGGTCACGTACAATATTTGTATGTTGCCAAGAGAAAATCTGAACAATGGACCTGCAAACAAGCACAAATTGTTAGAACATAACTGAAGCTCATTCTCATTTCAAAAGTTATTATCCAAACACTTTGATAATTCATATAGAGCAAGATCAACTGTTCTTACCATATTGCTTTCTCCACTTGTCGAAAAATGGAAAAAGAAGAGCAGCACAGTTGTGGAAGGCAGGAGCACCACCCGCCGGAGACTTATCTTCCATAGGAGGCTCTCTGGTCTTCTTGATCTCCTCAATGTTTCCAAGGAGAAATGATGGTGGGGGTCCATTGACACCCTGCTTCTTCAGCATTGATCTCAGCCTCTCCGGCTTCACCACCACCGCGTTGTACAGGCGTAAAAACAATCCCAATAAACTCATTAACAACACTGACACAACCATCTTGGTCAGTGAAGGGAATGGGAGCTCCATGGACATAAAGTATTGGGTGGATAATTGTGGGTTAAGAGTTATAAAATGGTCACTTGTTCTCTGAGGCATTCACACGAACACTTGGCAGGCATTGGGGTTGTTTCTTGGGTTGAACCGTTGAAGATGCTACACATCTGAGAATGCTACATTTATATAGGGATTGGGTTGGTGGCACAGTTGAGTCATTGAGAAGAAACAAAGCATGTTGATGGAGCTGACTTGGGAGCAAATCCTCAGAGTTCAAACCTCCAGAGGTCTTGACTGAAAAAATCAGTTAAAAACATATTAGAAACTAATTTGAAATTTTCTCATCAAAACATTGAAACTAATTATATTTGTGGTATAATTGGGATGAAGAAACAATTTCCAAGAGAGAAAATTAGGGATGGAGCCTTCTATTTTTTGGTTAAAACCCATATTCTGTATTAGGTAGACCAGAACTTCAAGAACCAGTAACATGGTCAATCTCTAAATATGCACTTAATTAAGTCCAACCCTAGCCAGGTGAGGCTGAATTTCTGAACCTTTTTCTATGTATAATTTGGTAACCATGCATTACCCTTTAATCATCATTTCTAGCAAAAGAAACATGAAATATATTTGTGACTATGCACAAAGTTTTTGTAAGTTGTTGGGCTTTTTTGGCCCGGCCGAAAAGGCTCATCAATTTCATAGTCTCAGTTGATTTAGAATATGACAACCCAAGAATGATCTTCTAACTATACACCAATATCAATTTAACAACGCTCATTATGGAACCTAGTTTAAGTAGTAAAGAAAAACATATGACATTATGAGGATCTATATAACTCAAAAAAATTCAGATATGAACACAATGAAAAGTACCTTAAGAATATACTATCATCAACTTATACATGAGGAAGAAGCAATGTGGATCTTCAACATACATACTAAACCTAAACTTTTCCCTAACCTACCAAACAATAATATGGCCAAGGCAATACAGATTATAAACAATAAACAGTCATGGTGATAACATAAAAATCAAATTGTTGTCTTGCTCACACAGTAACTACAACCAGTAAAACAACACGAATAACCCTCTTTATTTCCACACCAAGTCTCTAGTAATTCAATGAGGTGCTTTGTCACAAGGGAGGATTTCAAAATTGTAAACAAAGGATCTTCATATGTAAAAAAGGAAGGATCAATTCAAGGCGGAGAAGCAATCGTTACTACCTCCTAAAGTTGTGGATCACCTGTTGCCGGATCCAGCCTTCTTCCAGAGCTTGACCCATTCCTCCATTGCCTCAGAAGCCCGAGCATACATTGGGTTTGATCCTCCCAGCTCGTCCTTGATTGCTTTTGCCAAACCGGCCACACAGTCCACTGCAGTAGTTGCTGACGGAGACAGCCTTAGTGACTGAAAGAACGGGACCACTTCTTCCATCAGCTTCATCCCTTCCCACTCTTTCTTCAAACTTGCTATCGCATCGCCTCCTTCCTTTCTCCACACATAAGGCAGCCCGGTCTTCACCCCGAAACTCAAGTGATCACATACAACCTTAATACACATTCCACACCATATGTCTTCCATTGTCTCCCACCTCACCTTTCCTTCCCCAGCTAATCTCAAAGCAGGGAACAAAGCAGGCCCCACAAGCTCTCGATTGAAAGCAATGTTAATTCCACTAACCGGCATCATGGACCTTGCTGGAATAGTCAAAACCGCATCAACATATTGAGTGTTTCTCATTTCTGGCTTCAAGGCTTGCGTAGGTGCATCTAAGTCTGCTAAGTTGAGCCAGAGACCACATGACAACGCACATGAAACTCCATTCCGGAGACTAAATGGGTAACCACGAACAAAGTCTGCTCCATCACGGAATGGATCGTAGAGTGTATTAAAGAAAAAAGGGGTAGCTGGAGTTGAAAGGTTGGTAATATGTTGAGCCACAGCATCCACTAAATAGCCCTTATTGTCCTTGGCTGGAATGCAGTCATCATCAATAGATACGATGTATTTTTTCCGAGACATAAGATAGCCAAAATAGCGGGATGCATAGCCAGAGAACATATCAGAACGAGAGCTACCCAGAATTCGTTCTATGTCAGCTACAGTATAGACAATGTAGTCAAAGCCTTCTGGTATCTTAAGTTCCCCTGTAAGTCCAGGGTCTTTGACAATGATAAGGTGGAACCGAGAGAAAAATGGTTTCCATGCATTCATGAATGATGTAAGGTCAGAATGGAGTGCACCAATTACAATATCTACATCACTGTCCTTGATGTTTGCTTGAGACATTTTCACAGAATCAAATTCAGAAACAATAACTTGTTTGACTTCCTAAAATGATACAAGTGTCCTCAAAGTTTTCAATAAATCTCAGTTAGAATTTCTCAGAGCATCCTGTGAATAGAGATTAATGTCAAAATTAGATGGAGCAAATTCATGTGAAAACTTTAATCAGGAAGAACAGGAGCGAGACTGGAAATTCATGTATACACTTACTGGTCGGAAGGACAGGGGTAAGCACATGTCGGATATTGAGTGCTCTGATGACTGAAAGAACTTCATCTTTGCCAGTAGCAACAAAGAGCTGCAGAATCTTCTCAGTCAGCTTTCCAGCTCTCAAAGTTCTCTGCTCATCATGAAAATTGAGGTTACTACACGCATCGCAAGAAGCTCATAATAATATCGTTATTAATAAACGATCAGAATGAAAATTATAAAGGGGTGGTAAAACCAATGTTATGGAATCATTTGAATATTCGAATGTACCCTTTATTTCTCTAATGGACATATTTTCTCTAGACAAGCTATATCCAAAGTTAACAACGTTTGTGAATCAAAATAAATGAAATCTAACTTTTGTTAGCTAGAGTTAGAACTGGAAATTTCGACCTGAACCCGAGGGCACCTGAAATTCAACCCGATTTTTTTGCAGGTCCGGGTTACATAAAATAGACCCGACTGATCTTCAGATTGGGTTCTCCATTGAAGAAATGCAAATCAAGTCAGCAACCCATGCATTTTTCACTGTAAAAACCCACAACTTGCACCTCTTGCAGGTCGGGTTAGGATTTTTCAATCCATAAACAGAAAAAACTGACCCAAGCCCGAATCGACAGCTCTAGCTAGACTGTAGCAACTAGGACTCTACAGACTTCGACATAAACCAACTTCTAAGCGGCCATTTTTTTGTAAAAATGATCAACCAAGTCAGCAAGCTCAAGAACTGATGGGCACATAGCAGGCTTGCTGCATTAACCTTTTAAGCAATCCACATAAAAAGTGTGCCAAGGCCATTGCTCTTTCTAGGTTGCTATCCATCTCATAGCTTAGACTTTGTGGATTCTATTCAAACATTGAAAACAACACACACCTAAAGCCCAACATCCTTAAAGGCGCCTCGAACACATTTGCCTCCTCTGATTGCCATATTGGAGTAATCAAATCAATCTGATATGAAGTGCCACAGCCCCTATCAAAGGAAACTTACCTAGAAACACTGACTCAGCTTGTAAAAGGGTATCCGAAACTGAATACCAAGTGTCCAGGTCTAAGATTAATGAAAAACACTTAAAACATCATATTAACCTTAATCATCTGTATGAAGCTTGGATGTGCAGCCAAAGGCACTGAAGAGTCAATAACAAGGAAATAATTTTCTACATGATAAAATTCTACTCCCTCTAGCTATAACTCTGGTTTTCAGAAACAATATTGATAACTTTCAACTGTAGAATAAGGAAAGCCTACAAGATACCATGTACATAACAATCAACTGCATCACCAGACAAACTGACTTATTTGCTGAATCGTGCTTCCAAAGTAGAGATTCATAGCTCCTAATCTAAATATTATTTGAATTTTGAAACGATGTATATAATCCCTTTGAATGTCCCAGTATGAAATGATGGCAGATTAATATTCAACTCCAAGAATATGAAGCTGATGATATGGATTCTATGTTAGAACATCATATAACCAAATGCAGAAGCATATGAAACTAACATATTAGGCAGAAACTTGAGCAGTTCCATTATTAAACAGCAGAGTTAACCAAAACACAACAAAAACCATGGCTCAGATTCTACATATAGTCTAAACAAGTAATGGAGCAAATGATTCTAAACTAAGACAGACCAAGCTACAAGCATTCCAGTTCCCACATCCACAATCAGCATGTAAAGCAAGGCCTTTCATATGATATTCTACATGAGTTTTTTGCACAGACCCAAATGCAGAAACTGCCCACTAACAACCACTCAACCAGAACCCTAATTAATTACACCACCTCCACCCTAGTCTATCAACATCATAATCAAAAGAATTAGAGCATACCCATTTCAGGATTCTAAACTAAAGGAGCAAATGATTCTAAACTAAGACAGACCAAGCTACAAACATTCCAGTTTCCACATCCACAATCAGCAAGTAAAGCAAGGCCCTTTCATATAATATTCTACATGTGTTTTTGCACAGACCCAAATGCAGAAACTGCCCACAACCCTAATTAATTACATCACCTCCACCCAAGTCTTTTAACATCATAATCACAAAAACCAGACCATACCCATTTCAGGATTCAACAAATTAAGCCTACCCATGATCTAAAGCGCGAAATTTAAGTTAAGAACTAATAAAAAAATAAAATAAAATGGAAACGAACAAGAATAAGAAAATTAGGTTACCAGAAAGAGGTCAGTGAGGACGTGATCAGGGAGGGGAGAGAGATCGTTGATGTAGGAGAGGTGAAGAACAGCTGTGTCGATTGTTAGAGAGAGCAGTGATGGTGGGGTTCTCATTCAATCATATATACGGACACAAAAATCATAGAAATCGACACGAAAAAAACTGTCTTTTTTTCGCTCTCTATCTGCGTGAAGAAGGAGGAGACAGAATGGGTCACTTGGTCCGCCGAAATTCCGGACTTGCCACTGAGCTCTCCGTCCTTCTAGAGCTATTGTAGGAGATGAAGTAGAAGCGAGCTGCGAGTTCCTCTTTCGTTTTGGCCTTTGCCATTAACGCGTGGCGTGTATAGCTTGGCAACTTCACAACACTGTCGTTTGTATAGAGTGTAAAGACGACTTGTCGTCTTTTCGATTTATGATGAGAAAGATGAAACTAATAATCCAAACGTTTGATGTCGACGAACAATTAGATTTCAAAATCAAATACGTGTTTTATATCCATCATATGGCAAATTACGACACTTATTTTGGAACGAAAAAACTAACTATGTAAGAGGTGCATAATTTAAATTTACCCATTAGAGCCAAAAATTTGATTTTGAGTTGAATATTTTTGAATTTTTGTTGGAATCAGATCGGTCTAAATTGTCAAGTCTAAGTAATGACACTTTATTCAATTCCTTCATGAAAGTGAGAGGCAACATAATCAACACCACGTTGGTGAATGCTTACAAGAGAAATCCCAGTCTAATTGAGTACACTTCCAACGAAAGTGCCTTGTCGCCAAAATGCAACGGGATTTGATTTGGATGGATATGAGTGCTAAATTGTGAAGTGGACGTCAACGTTTGACTGAGTCTCAACTTGTTACTATTTGCTGAGACATTTTTATTTCCTTTAATTGAACGTAGAAAAACATTTTTTCTTATAACGTCGGACATGTGTTTCTAACGTGAAACATAGTTATTGATCATTGGGTTAAAAGTGACTAATCGTGAGATGATATCTCCTCGTTGGATGAGCTGAATCTCAACTGATAACTCTTTGACTGATATTCTTGTTTCTATAATGTACTAGCAAGATATAATATCCATAGAAGAGATCAAGAATGGGAAAAGAAGATGCATTTGGAATGAAATGGCACCAAATTAGGGTTACATTAAACTCGCAAACCTCCCAAGTAGAAACTAGCAAATCTAGTACTGAAATGGTCCTTCTGAGGGATCAAATATCTCTAAAATCAACTCAAATGATTGGGAGAACAACAAATAGAAGATCAAATTAATGCACAAAATTACAAACACCACAATAAACAGAACAGGTACAGCTCTAATGCATTCCGAGCTTATTAACTCTGGAGTAGGACAGGATCTTTACGCGCATCATGAAGAATTGCTAAAGCAAACTTCCACACCTTTACCTCCGATTTCAGCAATCAGGCATTGAAACCCACATGACTCGAGCTCAGCGATGACTTTGTCAACAACTGTTCCTGATAGCACTGATTCATTTGGTCAAGGACAAAATGTGCCAAACAATGTAGAATAGAATAGAGTTTCTTTGTACTAGTAAATTGTATGAACTGTTCAGATAGTAGCTTCATTTTTCATGACAGTAAGAAATAAAAACTTAACTACTGTGAACACCAGGTTCTGCTTGAAGAGATGAACAAAAATACTTGTTCACCGAGCAGCCCTGGTCTTACGTATGTATCATAAGGCTGCATGAGCTTATAACGGTACACCATATAATAGATGCCAGTGTTTTATTTATCCACAGCCCTATTTAGCTCAGTAGCAAAAGTTTAAAAGCATACAAGAATGAGATCAATGGCAATGAAAAGTTTTTAAGTTGTTCCACATGAAAAGTATAAATTGAAATGCTAAGAATACTCAAGACAGGTTTGGAATCTGTTGGTAAGGCTAAGGACAACAGCTCTCATAAGAGAGTTAACATTGCAAATCCGCTATGTTGTCTAATTCCTACCCTCCCACAATCAACAAATGATAAGATTACCTCACTCTTCACTTCGGTATTGGTATTGGATGTCTCCAAAGACACCAGGTTAAAGGAATTCAGCTTAAGCTAAGAGCTGATACTTTTTTCAGGCATTTTATAAACAGCTCAGATGAGTCTCCATTTCAGTACAATATCTGCATTTTTTAGATACTCTGTCCAGTTCTTTACTAATGCATGTTTCTCATCATGACAGTTTGTTTCCCTTTTGAAATATGTATTCTAGACATCCTTAGCAAAAAAGATAGTATGAAATAAAGGAGGCTTTCTAATCTCGGAACCTAATGTGTCCTATTGCCACTCTGCGCTATCTACTGTTGTGTTTTATGCCATAAAATGCCATCTCCCTACTTGAGGCCTCAAATCACATTTAATTTTATTCCTATATGCTCCCCAAATCGAATACTGCTAACTTCAAGCAAATATCTGGCGAAATGTAAGCTCATTTTGATCCAAACATCTTAAAGTTTTCTTGCTACATATCTCTTCACCTTATTAGTTGATATCTTCATTGTTTTATCAACTTCGCTAATTTGTGTCATTTTTCCAACAATCATTCAATTTGTTCCACCAGAAACCCAGGGGAGACAACGATACTAGTACAGTCATGTTAGAGCCTTCAAATCCTAACTGCTAACTCCATTAATTGTATTACACAGTGCAACCTGCTCCAGGGTTTTCCTCAAATAACTATATCTAGTTTTTCATTTCTGACTTCTCCTAGATTTATCCCCGACAATGAGCTAACAGCTTACTAAAAGACAGTTTAAATGATTTGGGAAGGGGTAATACTAGAGCTGGTAATTTGGATTTGGATCCCATCTAGCATCCAGCTATGGGTACATTCATATCACCGTACCAGTCTCATCAAACATATCCTCTTGGATTCCATCCACGACAAGAAAAATTTATTTGATGTATTTCCCGTCCCCTCCTAATATTCTAACTCATCACTGCTTCCAAGTTTTTGAGCTGTGTAACCTTCTCAAGGTAGCATATGTTACACAAGCCTATCTAATCAGAAAAGCATGCTTCTCTAAACATTAAGGTTGGAAAGTATGCAAGTCAGGGGTAAAGGAAAAATATGGCAAATATATTCAGAACTAGTCAGATACTCTAAATTATACTAGATGATCAGAGTATGATAGAAATATATAGAGAGAGATAACATGATCAGCATGCTATATTAAGATAAACCGTAAGTAGATGGATACGGGTTGGCAACAGCGTCAGGACACAGCCTCCACCCCCAGCTCCGGTCAATTTGGAAGCTAATTTGTATTTCAATGTTGTTCGAAGAACAGTTTCTATTGATGCATGGCTGACTCCCATGCATTGGAGGAGACCTTGATTCATTTCCATCAACTCTTGTATCTTCTCTTCCTTCTCAGTTGCGGACAGAGCACCAGGAGAAGGTGACAGGATGATGTCGGAAAATTCATTGCTGATAGAATCAACGGCACTAAACACATAACTCATAGCATCTGGATGCCTTAATGTCCTCTCTGAAACACCAGCAACTAAAGCCTTCGTATTCCTCCCAACTTTTGTGTTAGTAATGAGCATCTTAAGTACCATATTAGATTCAATGCGTGTCAAGCTACCTGACTTGAACTTGATCAAGTTGCCTGTCACATTAAAACTTTCAATTACAATCTTCAAATAGAATCAAGCTCTTTCGTCGGGGTAAATAAAAACTGAGGAAACAAGGTGCTCTGATGAAATTAACAAGAATGTAAACTCATAATAGATAAGAATGTCCAACAGTGGTAGATTTTCCATCTGTACTCTCATACAACCTCTTAAGCCACAAACAGGTTCATACATAAATCATAAATGGAACCCGGTACCATAATCTATGAACCAAAAAGTTTTAAGCCATTCAGAACTTCATAAATACAAGACACTAGTTCCATCACAACAGCAAATATCACATCTTCTATAAAAAAACATTATGGGTGGTGCACTGGTATATTCATTGTACCATGGTATATCTGGTGTCAGTGTGGGATTGTCGTTTTTCTTGTTTAGGTTTGTTTTCCTCTCTGTTTTTTCTTCTGGGTGTCCATTTTTAGCTTTTAGCTCAAGTTCATCTCTCTTGTAAAGCTTTGAGACCCGGAAAAAAAAAAAAAAAAAAAACTTCCACTAAAATAAGTTCTCTCAACATATTGCCCAAACTAATTGTCCTTTTAGGCTCCGAACAATCGATTCCAGCATATGGGCAATAAAGGATCGTAAGACGGGGAACACATTTCACATGGAAATGACAGGCAGCCTTGGAGCGGTACTCTTTACATTTTCCTTCTGTAAAAGATTTTTAGCACTACAATAATTAATTAGCTATATCCGATTCATGAATCCTAATTTTAGAACGACAAGAACAAAAGAGAGTGCCTTAACCTAAAAGAGTTGATAAAGGACAAAACAATATTTTTTCACATCTGAAAGGCCATAGCTCACAAAATCACATACCATATGTGCTGACTGTGTTGTCTATACCCGATGGCTTCCCATGAATTATCTTTTCACCTTCAAAAGCCCATTTATTAACCAACTCAAGCTCTTTTTCTCCAAATGTTAACCATTCCTGGTGGCCCAAGTCCACACTCACAGCATCTGAGTAAGCAAGCATAGCAGCTGAGAGTGCGACACAGAGTGCCGCAGATGAACCCAGACCTGAACCCAGTGGAAGCTCAGATGTGATAACCACTATGGCAGGCTTAAATCTGATACACAAGGAGAAACGCAACAGAAATGAAAATAGTACCCAAAGAATAGCAACCTATACAATCCAATACTTGATTCATACCCTTGTATACAGGAGTACATCCAGATAAAAGCCATCATTCCAGCAGCAAGTCCAATTCTTGCCTCTGGAATATTTTGTTCTTCAACTAGAGCTGCAATTAACCTCAAGGTGCCTATTGAGCATGTGGTGGGCGTTGAAGAAAAGGGACAGTTCAATCCAGCAAGAGCTTCTTTGATTTTTTCAATTGGCCAAGAATATTCTAGTTTCATATCCTTCAGCTGGAGCTTAAGTGTGTCATTACTCTCTACAGGAATAAAAGGCAAAAGTGTTTAGTTAGAATTCAATAGAAATGTTGCATGTCTGATCCCGATCCACAAAAAGCAAAACAATTTTGGGCTCCCATCACCCCAAAATCAATTATAGAGATTGTCATGTAGAGAACAAGAACTGTTTCTAAGACAGTGTAATCGAAATGAAGTTCAATTTTATTCATATTTCCTCTTACAGAATTACAATACTAACCAGATAAGGAGCTAAATACTAAATGACATACTCATACATTCAGAACTAGTTGACCTCAGTTTATATTAAACCATCATTAGCGTGTATGGTAAGTTGGAACAAAGAAGTTTCTCACAAGAAGTGACTAGGCAAAGTTTCTGAAACCATGCCATTTTCAGAGTATTATTTTTAGACGAAACAAAAGCAAAAGTAAAACAATCCTATCATTTTCTCAGGCATGAACTGCCAACACAATCAAAAGAATATGGTTCAATATTAATGCTAGTCCACAAAGGTGATGACTTGGAAAATAGCAACAGTAAATCATCACACACACCCAAGAAAATTAAACTTAAAACAGGTTGAGCATGTTTTAGAATCATAATCAAGCAACTCAAATCATTGTACTTCATTGCACAACAAATACCAAAGAGTTCTGAAATCACAGAATATGAGAAGAGGAATCGTAGACTGAGTTGTACCGAAACGATAAACGCAGAAGAATTGAGGGCTAAATGTACAATTATGATTCAATAAATTACTGATCCCAACACCCGCTGCAACCAACAAATGGAATCCTCTGTAGATTCATCTCCCAATAAAGATAGCAAACAAAAACACATAAACACATATTCTTTTGACAACCATTTGGAGGAAAGAAAAAATCATCAAAAATTATAAAATGTTCTCTTCTGAATCATCATTTCAAACAAACTTAAAACCAACCCAATGTCAAAAAAAACCCATCTTTACAGAATTCAGAAAATACCAAACTCAACCCAACAGCCAAATCAGAATCATACATCAAAATCCTCAAAAGGGCATATTCAAATCAACATTCCCAGCAAACCCAAATCAGCTCAGCCTCAAAAACTAAGCCCCCACAAATCCCAGACCCATTAACCTATCAAAGCGTTAGAGCAGAATCAGATTGAGAAGGTACCAGAATGAGGGATAAAACGCAAGGAGACGGAGGTGCATAGATTAATGGAGGCGGCCACCGCAGTGGATCCGTGAACGACGGCGTGCTCGCCGGAGAGAATGATCTTTCCGGGAGCTCTAGCTTTCACCTCCATCTTTGCTTTACTGTTGCAGCAAGTTTTGTCTTTTATAAAAAAAAAAATCGAATTCAAATTTCCTCTGGTTATAGCAGAAACTGATCGGTCGATGCTGTTGGGTTGGCAGGGAAATGGGAATGCTTTGGGTCTGGATTTATCAACGACAGCGACGACGACTACGAGTCCTGTATTCGCATCGTGAAAAATGTTTTTTTTAGTGGCATTGAATAGAGATCAACAAAATTCACTGTTGTGTTATTAAGATTAATGTATAACCACGCGCCATTGTTTATATATAATTGGATTGAATTAGTTCGACAAATTATATTAATCCAAATTTATGATCGATCAACACCAGAAAATAAAATGAATGTTTAATAATACCATCAAATGGGTAATGAATGAAAAGTTGTTTAAGTTTAACTTGAGATCTTGATTTCGAGTCTAGAAAATATAATTGTGTTAAGGAAAAATTACACGTAGCTCCCCTCTTAGATAACAATATTACACATATCAATCCTAAAGATCATGATGTAACTTTTACCTCCCTTAAAGATTGTCACACTTTTACACGTCCATTTTTCCATCATTTTTCCGTTTGATGGGTCAAAAAGACCAAAATATCCTCAAACTAAAAAAAATAAACCAAACAGTCCCTTAAGATTTAAATAATAAAAAAATAAAAAACAGAGCTCGGCAAGCCCCTTT